>PVLA01004986.1:0-159440 GCA_004027455.1 Hydrochoerus hydrochaeris | reverse complement strand
TCTCTTTTTTGGTTGGATCTTTCTCTGGTTTTGGTATCAGAGTAATACTTGCCTCCAGGAATGATTTAGGGAGGATTGCTTTTTTCTCAATTTCATTGAAGAGTTTAAGGAGTACTGGCATCAAATCTTCTCTAAATTTCTTGTACAATTCAGCCATGAATCCATCAGGGCCTGTGCTTTTCTTTGTTGGTAAGTTTTTAATTGCATCTTCAATTTCAATAGCTCTTATTGGATTGTTCAAAATTGCCATATGCTCTTGGTTGAGCTTTGGTAGTTCATATGTTTCTAGAAATCTGTCAATTTCATCTGTGATTTCCACTCTGTGTGAGTAGAGATTTTTCCAAGTAGGTATTCATGATCTTTTGAATTTCCTTGGGATCTGTAGTAATATCCCCCTTTTCTGTTCTTATTGAATGAATTTGGGTTTTTTCTTTCTTTCTCTTGATAACATTAGCTAGGGGTTTGTGAATATTATTTTTTCTCTCATAAAACCAGGTTTTTGATTCATTAACTCTTTGTATTTTTTTTTTAGTTTCAATTGCATTGTTCTCTGCTCTGATCTTTACAATTTACTCTCTTCTATGAGCTTTGGGTTTGGCTTGCTCTTCTTTTTCTAGAAGCTTGAGATGGAGCATTAGGTTGTTTATTTGTGCTCATTCTGTTTTCTTGATATGACAATTTATTGCTATATATTTCCCTCTTAAGACCGCTTTCATTGCATCCCATAGATTACAGTATGTTGTTTCTGTGTTTTCATTGAATTGTAGGTATTGTTTTGTTTCTTCTTTAATTTCATCTGTAGCCCACTGGTTGTTCAAAAGGTTGTTATTTAATTTTGAAGTATTTATGCCGGTTTTGCAATTTCTTTTGTCATTAATTTCAAATTTCAGTGTGCTATGGTCAGATATTATACATAGGATGATTTCAATACCTTTGCATTTACTTAAGAATGTTTTATGGGATAATATATGGTGTATTTTGGAGAATGTCCCATATACTGCTGAGAATAATGTGTATTCTGATATGGTTGGGTGGAACACTCTGTAAACATCTACTAAGTCCAATTGCCCACAGGTATGATTCAGTTCTATTATTTCTTTCTTGACTTTTTGTCTATTTGATCTATCTCTTTGTGACAATGGGCTGTTAAGATCCCCTGTTATAATTGTGTTCTTGTGTATTTGGTTTTTCATGTCCATTAGTATCTGTCTTACATAGTTGGGTGCTCCTGTATTTAGTGCATATGTATTTATAATTGTTAGTTCTTCCTTTTGAATTTTTCCATTAACGAGTATGTAGTGACCTTCTTTATCACTTTTAATCATTTTAGATTTGAAGTTCACATTGTCTGCAATTAGTATAGTTATCCCTGCTTTTTTCTGGGTTCCTGTTGCATGGAATACTGTTTTCCATCCTTTGACTTTTGATCTATGAGTTTTCCTTTGGGTCAGATATGTTTCTTGTATACAGCATATTGTGTGGTCATGTTTTTGATCCATTCTGTCAGTCTGTTTCTTTTTATAGGTGAATTGAGGCCAATCACATTTATGGATATCACTTATATGTACTGGCTTGACTTTGCCATGTTATGTTACAGTTGTTTGATTTCTGTTTTTCCCCTTATTTAATTGCTTGTCTTACCTGGTGGTTTCTTTCTGTTGTTGCTTTGGGGATTGTGGTCATTTTTATCTCTGTGTAGTATGTCTTTCAGTACTCTTTCTAGCATTGGTTTGGTGGATGTGAATTTCTTCAGTTTTACTTTGTCATAGAAGTGTCTTGTTGCTCCATTAAATTTGAATGAAAGTTTTGCTGGGTACATCGGTCCAGGTTGAAAGTTGCTTTCTTTCAGGGTTTGAAATACCTCACTCCAAGATCTTCTTGACTTGAGGGTTTGTGCTGAAAAGTCTGCTGTGAAGTTAATGGGCTTTCCTTGGTAGGTTAGTTGTGTCTTTTCTCTAACATCTTTTAGTATTCTGTTTTTGTGTTGTATGTCTGAGATCTTAATTATTATGTGTCTGGGTGTGGATTTATGTTGATTGTGACTGTTTGGTGTTCTCTATGCCTCACTTATCTGCATATCACATTCTTTCCCCATGTTTGAGAGATTTTCTTCTATTACTTCTGTGAATATTTTGGCTACATCATTTGCATTGACTCCTGCCTCTTCACTGATGCCTATTAATCTTATATTCTTTCTCTTGGCATCATCTTAAAGCTATTGGATTGTCACTTCATGCTGCTTTGTTATTTTTAAATGTTGTATCCTTTCATGATCACTAATTGTGATCCTGTCCTCAAGGTCTGAAATCCTATCCTCAGCTTCATTTAAGAGGTTTTGCATGCTTTAAATAGAATTTTTTGTTTCTTGGATATCTCTTTGAGTTTTTTTCATGAATTCTGCATGTTTTCTATATTGTTCATTCAAGGTTTCAAACAGTTTCCCATGCTCCTGTTTTTTTTCTCAATTTCTTCTTTAGCTGTGCTCAGTAACTCCTTTACTAAGGTTGTTATTTCTGTCTTTATGTGGGAGAGTAGTTCCAATTTGATTTCCTCTATAGCCTCATGGAGTTGTTTTTTTATTTCACTAGCTATCTTTTCAGAGATTCCTGGAGTGTTACTTTAGGGGTCCTCTATCTCAATATCTCCTGCACTTGCTTCTGGTGAACTATATGTTTGATACTGCATTTTGCCTTTTCATTTTGCCATTTTCACTCTGCCTGATGTTTTCTGCATGTAGGAGGTGGTCACCCACACTCTTTTCAAACTCACCAAGGTCTTACAGTTAGTTGGAGGGTGCTTTACTACTGGCCCTATTTACCCACTGTACACCCTTTATTTTAGGGGCATACTCACCATACTGACACAGTTAATCCATTGTAATCCAAGGTTCACCACTTGCAAGCTAAGTTCCAATTTTTTTTCCATGTTTTGTGATTCTGGCAGGGTGCGGTCAGTGCCTGAGGCTGGAATCTGGGTCCTGCTCACTGCTTGGCAGTCACTGGGCATGGCCCTGTTTAGCCTCCATCCCTGTGTGCAGCCTGGGGTGGTCTCAGGCACAGTGCACGGTCTTACCACCTAGAAGCAGGCTCAAAGTCTCTTTCCATGGGCTCAGATTCCACCAGAGGGCATGGGCAGGGCCCAAGGCTAGAATCTGGTACCTACTTGCTGCTTGGCATTTGCTGGGCATGGCCCCATTGGGCCCCCATCCCTGTGTGTAGCCCAGAGTGGTCTTGGGGTGCAGCATATGGTCTTATCACCTTGGAGCAGGGTCAAAGTCCCTTTCTGTGCACTAGGATTCTGCCAGAGGGCACAGTCAGGGCCCAAGGCTGGAATCGGGGTCCTGCTCACTGCTTCTTTGTTATTTTTAAGAGATCTTTCCTTTCATGATTGCAAACTATAAACCTGTCTACAAGGTTTGAAAGTCTATCTTTAGCTTCTTTCAGATGGTTTTGCCAGCTTTCAATGGAGATTTTAATTTCCTGGATATCTCCTTGAATCTGTTTCATGTATTCTAAATCTTTTTTGTATTGTTCATTCAAGGTTTCCCTCAATTTTCTTATGTTCCTCTATTTTTTAATCTCTTTCTTCTCTAGAAGTGCTTAGCAATTCTTTTATTATTTTTTAATTTCTTCTTTTACCTGAGATAGTATTTCTCTTCTAATTTCTTTTATAGTCTCATTAAGTGTTTCTTTACTTCAGTTATCATCAATTTAGAAACTTCAGGTCTGTGACTCCTGATCTCTTTCATGTTTTCATCTCCTCGACCTGCTCTGCTTGGGTTAGAGGCCAGAGACTGCCTTTTGCTTCTTTTTCTTGACATATTCCTCAATGCTTTTAGACAAGTGTGTACTGGGGTCCCAGGCACTTGCCACACTGGCTACAATTTCTCTGAAGTGAGACCGGTTCAGTGCTGGCTACCAGTATCTGATGGTGGCCATTGGGCACATTGGTACAGGACCTTCTGCTACTTTTCCCCACCTGTGCTGGCTTTCAGATAGCCATTGGAGTTCATGCAGGGGCAGGGCTGGCAGCAGCTTCCAGACCAAGCTAGGTACCAGCAGAGAACCTCTGTGATGGCTGCTGGAATGAACACTGGTGTGTGTAGGGGACTCAGTCTGAGCAATTTCCACAAGTCTGCACCCAGCTACAAGCTGCTGGAGGGAGTCGGCAGCAGTTCTGGTTCTGGGCTTATTCAGCTCAATTCCAAAATGGCTCCCAGCCAATTGTTCTCTCCCGCAGGAGGACTGAATCCTCTGCTCTTACTGCCACCGGTGCAATCCTCTCTGTGCACTGCTTCTCTCCACTGCCACATCCCTCTGCAGAGGCCTCTTGGGTTGCCAACAACCACCATAATCATGACTATGCACCCCCAGTTTCCAACAGCTCCTCTCACACAGTGAGTCCGGCTCTAGGCAAGGGCACCACCAGCTGCTGCCTTCTTCTTCATTTAAGTTCTTTTTACTCTTTCTGTGGGCTTCAGTTCTCACTTTAGATTCTTCCTGGGTCCAGAGGATCAACTTCCTTCCTTCTTTTCTTCCCCATGATGCTATATTCCTGCATCTGGCCTGTGTCTCTCCGAGGGGCTCTTTATTCCGCTGCTTACTCTTCTGCCATTTTCTCTTATATTTCATCTTTTAGCTTGCATCTTTTCAGTGCCTGCAACTGCTCTCTCAGCTCAAGAGATGGTCACTGTTTGCTCTTCTCTGCTTCCTTAAAAAGTCACAGGGTAGAAAGAACAGATGACTATACAAACTCCTGAAGACACAGAGCATTTATGCCTACACACCATTTTTTTATGATAAAGGCATTTAGTAAAAAAAAAAGCATTCATATGTTCAACATATCATAAGATCCACAATGTATTTCTCCAACCATCATAAATATAATGATCCAAATGGCTTCAATATATTTCTTCCTGTTGCAATGCCAGTATTTATGGAAACATTCCTTTTCTGGTAAATATTTTTATGTGCATGTTTGATTCTTAGTAATGGAGTCAAGGAAACAATAAATATTTTGAATATATTGCCTTCCTCCTGTAGTTTTCCCCTTTAGGATACACTCTTATAAAATTTTGTTACATGTGATTAATTTAAAAATGAAATCACTAATCGTAGTCTCTATCCTGTAACTTAAAATGATTCTATTGGAAGGGGAGAAATATATTAATCTCCAAATTGCAGGATTCTATTTTAAATCTTTGCGGTCTTCTTCTTTCCTGTTGTAGTCCTGTTCCCTGGAAACAAATCCTGGGGTAAGAGGAACTGGAAGAAAAAGCACCTTTTTCCCTCCAAAATAACAGCATGAGTCAAGAGTAGATATTTTATTGCCAGGAAAATATCTTGTAATTTTTAAAGATTTTGCTCATCATACATATTCATAAAAATTAAAAACTAGCTATTTTCATCTTTCACTGTAGTGACTATTTTTTCCAATTGTTATGTATTATCATATTGTTGTGTTTCAAGCACTACCAGGACTTTCTATCTTAATGTAATAAACTGTCTGCCTGTAGAACTTCTGCTTAAACCAAATAGACCATTCATGGAGGCAGGGCATGGTTAAGGGCACTGTGTGGTCAGCATGTATAATTATTTTTTTCACTTGAAACATTGAAAGTGAAACCAGAGACAGTGAAACATGCTTGTAATTCCAACACTTTGGAAGCCTAGGTAATTCATGGCTTTAGAGAGACCTTGTCCCAAAAAAAGAGTGTTTTTGTTGGAAGGATGGGTGCTACCCTTGTGTGAAGGCCTTGAATTTAATCTTCCATAACAAAAATAAAGAAATTAAAATAAGTAAAATGAATGCATAGGTAATTTGCTAAATGTACTGAGTGTTATATAATAGTTACTTAAACATTGAAGGTTCCTGTCTATGATCCTTCCGTCATGACATGGAAACATGCACAGACACACAATATTTACTTAAAGTGCCCCATGACTGTATTTCAATGTAGTGATGGATTTTAACACCAGAACAGCAAGTAGGGAGGTATAATTTGAGTATAGGGTACAGAATGAGAGAGGGCCATATAGGGTGCTTTTTATACCAGTTTAAGCTTTGACTTTCAAACTTCTTTCAGTACTTTATCATGGTAATCATAACCAACAGGTCACACTATTATTTTCAGTACATCAGATATGTACTCTGTCTGCAAGATGAGCTAGGGAAGTGATCATTTTTGTGAAGTTTGCTTTACAGTAAATGTAGTTATAGGATGAATATTTGAGAGTCATATGTTCACAATCTATGTTTTATATTTCTTCAAATATCTTTGAAACAATTATTTTAAAGACCCTTTCATTTCCAAAAGGCAATGTATCTACTTCATGAAACCACTTTGATTTCCAAAGAATCTCATTTTAATTTTTTATGGTAGAGGGGATTCAACCCAGGACCTTCTAACTAAGGTACATCTCCAGACCTAAATTTTTGTTTTGATTTAATTTCAGATGGGTGTTCATAGGTAAGTAAGTTGCCCGAACTGTAATTTGCAGTCTCCTTATTCATTCTCTCAGCCTACCTGAATTACAAGCATGCACCACTAAATCCTGTTGAAAAGTCCCATTCATGCTGAATTTCTTCTAACATAAATGCATAGAATGTGTCTTAAAGTCAGTCAGGCCTAGCAGCAAATAAATTGTTATAGTGAAGGATGCAGAAAACGCAAAATCCAGGAATCTGAAGGTTGGGTCATCATAGAGTAAGTAGGAAGAGCTATTTCCTGGTAGGGAATAATAAGACTGTAAGGGTAACAGAAATTTGAACATGAATTTGAATATGGAGAGTGGTTACATGTCTGAACAGGGTTATGTGAGGGAAGGAATTTCCTGAATGGAGGTGAAGAGGACTGAAAATTAGGTCATCCTTAAGTTTCAGGTCTTTTAGGGCAGATCCTTTGGGGCATTAAAGGAAAAGTATAGTATTTCAAGTGTGAAAAGCAAGCATAGTTATATTTTTAAATGATTTCTTCACCTTCATTTGAGTTTTTAGATATATAAAATCATATTCCTAATTTCAATGAATTTTGCAATCTTTCTGGTGTCTTAGCTTTGGCATTCTATATCCTAGACATAATCAGAAACTTAATGGTTTTGAGCAGTGCTGATTTTAAACTCCAATTTGCATTTTTATTTCATTATTTGGTGGCTCTGCGTTCCTCTTTCTGTTGCAGGCTATCCAAGCAAATAGCCACCTTTTTCTCAAAATTCATAAAATAAAACTGTATTCTCTAACATAAATAAAGGGCTTTGTGCAAGGAAATTCCAATGCACCCTTGCAGGACTGAGAATGGAAAAGAGGAGAAAAACATGGAGGAGAAAGACCTGGATCATTGTTTTCTGTCTTAGGAATTTCAGCATTTGACAGTCAAAGCCAGCAGGCATTTGAAGACTCTCTGTGAAGTGAAATGAACAGGAGGGAATTATTTCATTCTTGATATCTTATAATCACATTTTAGAAGAGTGACAGTTGCAAGTTCTTTCTGGCACTAATTGCCTTTCTCTGATCAAGCTTTACCATCTCTAACCCTTTTCTCAGTCAAGTTTGTATCTCTATCAGTATTTTGCAGTTCTAAAGAAAAGCTTTTCTCTATTTAGTGGTTTAGTTTTCCTCTAAGCGATGTAGGTATCTTCCCACCATATCTGTAGTTTGAATAACTATTTCTTCAGAAAGGTGAGTCCCTCGCTGATGGAATTTTGAAGCAGTATGAAGAGTATGTTTTCATTTTTATCCTTCATCGGTCAGACAGAAATGGGTTTAATCTCAACTTGTTATTTAATTAGGCAAATGGGCCTTCTTGCTTTTGTTGGGCCTCTTTCTTCTTTGCATCATCCTGCTGTGCATCTTTAGTTTCAGGATAGGTGACTGATTGGCCCAGTAGACTATGTAACCAGAGGGAAATAACCAATCCTAACCGATTGGTAACCTGTTCCTCCGCCCAGTGCCTATTCAGAAGCATCCATATGATCTATGTTTTATAAATGAACACAATTATTCTACCATGTTTCTTCTGTTTACCTTCACTTCTTCAATTATACATACATTAAGAATAGTTTTGCCTATGTCTTTATTTATATATGGAAAAAAATGAATCCTGTACCTTTCAAAGCACTGCTAATTGAAACCTGAGAGTTTGTATAGATCCTTGCCAATGAAAACTGTCGTATCAAGACGTGTCTTTGTCATTTTCTCAATCCTAAGACGAAACTATGCAGCACTCACAGTTTAAAGGTGAACAGCTTTATTTTGCCTCATTGTTTTAGGCCATGATCAGACGGCTCCAAGGCAGGAACAACACAGCAGGTTTCCTGGGGCAGAGGATAGCTGTTCACATCACGGTGCCCAGGAGAAAAAGGGAGCAGCCTGGAACAGAGGCACTCCAGGATGCTCCTTCAACACCTCGCCTGTTCACCAGATACCACCCCCTAACAAGTCAGCCAAATCACCCCCTATGATTTAATCACCTTCCCCATGACCCTCTTATAAAATGCTGGAGGCCATTAAGGGTATTTTTAAAATTTGAACCATGCATTTCACAATTGGTCCCCCCCAAAAATGGATGTGAATTTCTTTATGAAACATAGATAGAGTAAGAGATATCAAACTTTTAACAGTTCTAGAATTTCTGATAATCCAAATCCCAATGTATCATCTGAAACTCAGGGCACACTGATACCTGTGAAACCCTGTGAAAATCGAAACGTTAAACACTGAAACTATATAATGGAATAGGGTAAATATTTCCACTCTAAAGCATAGAAAGCTGTGGGACCAAAGTAACTCTGAAATCCACAGGCCAAACTTTAAACCTGTAGCTTCAAGTTCAGCCTCAGCGGAATTTGTGGCAATGAGATGTGACACAGAAGAATTTGTGTAGCCTTTTCCCTACAAGTTGCAGTTCTCATGGGTTCTTTATGGGGTGGCTTTTGTGCTATCAAAAGTCTTCCTTAGATGTTCCACATTATTGGCTTTTCCAGATTTCTGGGGTTTCTGCTTTACTTTTGGTTTTATTCTCATGGCTTCACACACTGCTGTCTCAGAGACAAACTGCCAGGTCTTTTTCTGAAATCTGGGTAGAATGCTCCTAACCCCTCAGTTCTTGTATACTGTATTACAGTAAAACAGTGATACATGGCCAGTGCTAACTTCTGTTGCCAGTTTGAGCAAGAGACAGGGCCCTTTGTGCTGTTGTTGCAGAGATCTCTATGTAAATGAATAGCTGAGTACTGTGAAAAAAATCTCAGGGAACCGATTTTCTGAATGATCATTGTCCAGAAAGGTAACTTTAGTCTCTTTTCTCTTTAGAAAACTTTCATTTTGGACCAAGTACCTGAGAAAGGGAGGATCTTACTGATTCCTGGGGTCTTTTCTGATTGTCTTTGTCCAAAGTATTTTGTTTCCTTTTAATGCTAATCTTTCCAGCAACCAAGCTGTTCCAAGCCAAAATATTACAGGTCTTAATTTCACAGATTCTTTCATTCTGGTAAAAGTCAAAACATTAAAATCAAGCAGCTGTGCTGCCTCCTACTGATTCTCTATGTAGCTGACTAAATCATACTGAAATTATTCATGCCCTAGTGAATGGTGAACTACCTTGAAATTTCTCCACCCATATAATTAGTTTACTACTCTTAATCTCACTCTTCTACAAAGTCTTGGGACATGAGGAAAATGAAGATAAATTTTATGCCAGAGCACATCAAATATGGTTTTGAGTCCACTTGCCAATCCAGCGTTTGTTAGCAACTGAACCACTTGACCCTCATCTTTACAATCTGCATTTTTCTCAACATTCTGGTCTCTTGAGTTCCAATCAAAACTTCTCTTAAGCCTGGCTTAGTGCAGTCTTATTCTAGGGTTATCTAGTCAGCGTCTTCACACCTCTGCAAACTCCATCACTGAAGTTTCAAAGGCTTTTAAAGCATACATTTAAACACAAGAAAAAAAAAAAGAAAAATATAAACAAAGCCTTTGTAAATAAAGGGGAAAGAGAGGTTCAAGTAAGGGTAGAGGAAGAGGAAAATAAAATAATGAGAATGTGGCATATGCAGGTATAAATTCTTTATGATGAATGTGATCATCTTGCATACCAAAAATGTACCAACAAATTTAATTAATTAAATCCTTTCAAAAATGAAACACCAAAGCAAGTGGCTAGTTATGTTCACAACAATAATTCTGCTTCTGTCATCTAAATCTGTCTTATTTTTCACTGGGACAAAATATTCAACAACCACAATGTAAAGAAAGACGAATTTATTTTTGCTTGTATTCATAGTTCCTGGTAGACTGGCTTCATGGAAGAACAGCATGGTGAAGGAAATCTGCTTACATGATGACAACCAAGAGGCAGAGAGGAAAAGAAAGAGCAAGGAGGGGAGGCTTACCCTTCCTGGCCATTCACCAGGGATCTGCCTCTTACAAACAGATCCCACCTCTTAACAGCAAGCAAGCCATATTGGCTCCATGATTACATCGCTTGCTGAAAGCCCCAACTATGGGCATATGAGGCCCTTGTATGGTATTTTTCACAACAGAGCGCTTAATTAGTTTTACTAAGTTCTCTTACCTGACCTGAATTGAACTCAGGTAACGATCATGCAGTTATGAAATATATATATTAAAAGTTTGTTACTTAAAGAACAGGGACTGGAGACTTAGATCTTGGCTTTAGGATGTATTCTGACTTTACTTAAAAGCACAAATAAATGAATAAGTCTCCGAACACTGAGAGTGAACAATTACATGAAGGAATCAGATCGTATAGGCTGTGCATTTTTTTTTATATTCATCTCCCAACCACTGAAATAGGGATGTTTAATGAAACAGTCTCAAATGTGTTTTTCCCATAGCAGGAACCATGGAAGCAGGTGCTCTCCAGGTAACAGTGAGAGCGAACGGAGATGGAGACTTGGACAAACAAAGCGCTTGCTTGACATAATCATTGCTACTTTGCATTAAAACTTTGATCCTGAGGCTAAATTTCAAACATCACTTACCATCACTAATGTATTGCTGATTTTCTTAATTTAGAGATTCAAGGAAAAAAGAGTATTTACTGAATTTGGACTCCATGAAATGGACAGAACTCTGAATATGATGAATATTTCAAGACAAAAATAATTGTGCATGGGTTATTTTTAAAGAGACTGCTATTTTTCAAATTTCAACATGGGAACTAACTGATTAGATATACTTGTAAATGCTGTCCTGATTTATATTTTTTTTCCATGCTAACTTACTGTTTAGAATACAATTGATGGAATTTCTCAGGGTATGTCACCTCCTTCTCTCTGAGGTTCAAGTCACTTATCTTTTCCTTTTCTAGACTGTGGAGCGCTTTCACAGAAAGATAGCAGAGTTCAAACTGGAAAAGGGACAAGCGGGTTTCACCTACCGCAGGTGGGTGCATCTTTCTTTCTGTTAATGATCATTTTTTATAAAGAAGTAAATTCTTATTGATATATTGTATGAAATGGCTTGCAAACATGTTGAATACTGATAACCAAACAGTAGATGTTTCATTTAATTTTTTACATTACTTGTACAACAGTTAACAATATATTTTCTAGGGCATGAGTCTATTAATAAAATGACCACTTTATGTAAGTGTATACTATAAGTAAGCTAAAAAATATTACTTCTTTGTATACTGGGAAGAGTGCTCCAGACAGAATCAATGGAAAATATATATAAAATTAGGCAAGGGATTTATTAGGTAGGATTACAGGATCAGAAGTTTGAGCATCCAGTATAGTTACATGCAGTGGGGGACCTGAAGATACAGTAATTGCTCAGTCAAATAATGTCAAAGGCATAGAACAAGAGGAGTAAAGGAAATAGTGGGAGTCAAAGGCTAAAGGTATATATTACCACTACAGAATTGCCAGAGTGGATCTTGAAAGTCTGAAGGGACTGGAGACCTGCAGACTAATATCCACAGGCAAGGAACACACCTGCTCCGAGAGACTGGAGCTCTTCCAGACAGATGCATTCTCTATTTTTTACATTTTCACTATTCTGTTTAAGGTACAAGTTGGTGCACCCACAACCTGGGTGGATCTTCCCCTCTCAATTTGTATTCTACATGTCAGTCACCCACAGATACAGCGAGAACTGTGCTTTACTGGTCAATCAGGCGGTTATTAGTCCAGTCAAGTTGACATATCACAATGAATGGCCATAGTTCTATAGATATTGTTTCATTTAATTTATCAAAATAAAACATCTCTTTCTCCATCCTCCACCAATTTTACAAATGAAGAAGCCAAGACCCAAAGTTAATATGTGAAGTCATATAATTTCCACTGTACTTCTTTAGTAACAGCAAATGTACCCCTGAAACACAACCAGTATATGATGGATGAGGATTTGAACCAAATATGAATTCTAAACCCATGGCATTAGAAATTTTTTAATAAATTTATTCTATAATTCTTTATGCCCAGATTGACTTTTAAAAACCAGCATCTAATGTGGGAACAAATAAAGATATAATTAGTCTGTGAGTAAAACATACATTAAATGCAATGGGCTTTCCCTATCTGTGGTTCTGTATTTATGGATTTAATCAATAGTGGTTCAAAAAGACTCAAAAATATTGCTATTGTCCAAACAATACAGCACAGAAACTCACAATAGCATTTGCACTGTATTCAGTATTATAAGAAATGCAGACTTGGTTTACTAAAATTTATTAGAGCACATCAAAGGGTGTGAATAGTTATACACACTGTATCATTTTACACGGTGGACTTTGACAAAGGAGTCTGCTATTCATGGGAATTTCGGAGCCCTTATCTCAGAGACTCTTAAGATTAACTGTATAAAAACTGTGTACAAATATACATACAGGGGCCAGGGCTTTAGCTCAGTGTCACAAGTGGCTGCCTGGCATGCAGGAGGTCATGATTTCAATCCCTGGTACCAAAAAAATAAATAAACAAAATCCAAATATACATACAAACACTTATTCACAATCACTTTATGGTATTTTAGCAAATATTCCAGCATTTAACATAGTTAAGAAAACATTTCAAGTATTTTGTGTATTATGTCAAGAATACTATCTTAATAGCTCTTGTAATTTTGAGCAGAAATATGTAACTTCAAATTCACTAAGAGTTGAAGCAGAAATATGACTACACTAATGAAGTGCAAAGCTCATTGTTTACTTAGACAATATAGAACTTCTATGCATTGTATGAGGTCATTTATATATTATCTCTGCTAATACTAAATTTTTCCTATGAGGATAACTTATGAAGCAATCTGTTCATGCTTGCTGTACAGAATGGAAACTGAGTTTCAGAAAAGTTGGGCTGTTTATGCAATGTATCACCATTAACATTCTGCCACTTCTTCAAAGTATATATTGCCTGCATCAATGTCAATTCATCTCTCCAAGATGACACACTTTCATCAAAGAATGTATATTCATTCTTTGAAATGTCCAAGTATTATTTGGAGACCAGACTATAAATAAAAAATCTTTACCAAACCACCTCCCAAGCAAGGTATGATTATAGAAATAGAGGTTTTCCAGTGTGACTTTAAAACTGTTTTCTGTATGCAATCTACTCTCTCAACACATTCAGAAGCTCATATGCTCCCAGAATATCAGAACCAAGACAGACCATAATAATAAATCTTGTTATATCTGTGTGATCTGGGCTACTGCAAGGAAGTAGGCTGATGTTAAATTTCCCTTCCTTCTACCCTTTTTCTTCACTTAGCCATTCATGAACATTTCCATCTTGATTTAACCGAAGGCTGCACTGGGAGACCAGAGGTTAGGTTGTGTGTAGCTCAGTGAACGATGCCAGGATTGAACAAATGGAGCACTCCGTTCTGAAGGAATTCCCATACAAACCTGTAGAACCACGAGTCAGGAAAGCATCTGTAAGCTCATTCATGGCTTGTGAAAAACTTCAGCAGCTTTGCACTGTAAGTAAGGTTGAGAGAACCCTGAGATTCACCAAAAATGGTCCTGTAGGAAAACAACCATAAGAAACAGGAAACCGTTGCCAATTTACACATAATACCCAGCAATCCAGTGCTTTGCTAAGACTTAGCTTCCATTCTGTTAAACTAAGACTTATATCCCTGAATATCACTGATATATGATAGAATAATTGTTTTCATATGCAGCTTTTTTATTTTAAAGGTAGTAAAATCCAACAAAACAAAACAGAACAAAGTCAATCAAAACAAAGCAGCAAAACTGGTTCAGAACTTCGAAGCAGGATACTAGGAAAATAACAATAGCTACCATAGTGTATCTTGTTATCTTCACAATAATTGTCCCTTCCGTAAGGTATAGTAAAATCAAACCAAAAACAAAACAGAATAAAACCAATCAAAACAGAATATTCAATAAAGCAAAACAATCAGAACATAGCAAAACAGTGAGAACAATATTTGACTTTAAAGACAAGATAGAAAGAAATCCCCCATATTTGCTATATTGCACACTGTCATCCTCCCAAGAGATGCTCAGACCGCTGGCCCCAGGCCTGCAAAATCAACCAGACAATACAAGCATTTAGTTGCTTTATGTACCTTAGTTGCTATTGACTCATCCTGTCCTTGGAACCAGCTGGCTGTATATGAGGGGGTGAGGGTGTATAGGGGGATGATTCTTAGCCTGCGTACAGGTAGGCTCATGGGAGGTGCTAACTTTTCTTTTTATGGAAGCTGTACCACTTGCATGACTTACCAGAAAGGCTGGCTCCATATGTTGAGTTTTAATAAGCAGATCATAGTAAGTGACCATTAAATGCTACAAAACATTATTGTTCAATTAAATGATATAAAATATTATTGTACAAATGCACATTCTATAATATTGCCTCATAGTGGTAACAAGATGCCAGTCGAGGTTGAATTGGGTAAAACTACACACCAGGGAAGCTTGAAGTGGTGGGTAATACTATACACACAAAGCCATGTAGTAATGAATGAACAAAGAGAAGAATTATAAAGTGGTTGAGAACTAGAACTCTCAAATTCTCTTATGTCACTTAATATTTAAATGACCTTGGTTAAGTTTTGTCTAGTCTTTCAACTACACTAAAATACCAATTTTTATTTCACAAATTTTTTAGTAAGGACTTTTAAATAAAGATACTTCTCAGTTTAAGAATTAGTTATGCCCTAATAAATCCATGTAAAGTTGAAGAGTAATTTGAAAGTGTATTTAAAATATCCACACTACTGAGCATATCTTCACTATATGCTACCCCATACGGTTGGCATGTCCAGACCACAGATGGGATTTAGCACACATAAATATACCAGTTTTCCCCTTTATAATCCCCTGCCAGACTAGGAACCACAAGTACAATGGTGCCAAAGTCCAGCATAACAAAAAAATTCTATTTCATTTTCATAACTGGGAAATGGTCAAATGTCAAAATTTTAAATATTATTTGTACCAAATGCGTATTACGTTAGTACTACCTGAAAAACACAAAGCAAAACAAAACAATATAAGTTGATGATCCACAAATCAGGAATTGGCTTTATTTATTTATTTATTTATTATTTTATTTTTAAAAAATTATACAGAATTTAAAAAAAGGGAACACGAATACTAGTTAACATATTGCATATTGTTATCTTGAAAGTAATTGTTCAGATTACAAGATTTCGGTGTGAAAAATATGATCAAACAATCTGACAAGACAAACTATTCTTTTAAATGAAACAACAGAGAGTAGGAGTCTGCTTATCTATCTTGTATAAATGTGCACACACACTCACATATACACATACGTGTGTGCAAATATATGTATATATATATAATCTTTTCCCTTCTTTCTTTTCTCTTTTCCCCTGTCACAATACTTGTTTCCTTCTGAGCACCTTCTTTCCCTTTCAATTTTACAGTATCTATTGCACATTTTAAATCTTACTCTTTTTTTACACTAGGTAAACAATATGATATTTACACATGGGAATCTGATTTATCTCACTTATGTGTATGGTTTCTAGATGCATCCATTTATCCTTCTTTATCGCTTACTAATATGCCATTGTATAAAAATACCACATCTTTTTATCCATTCAATGTTGATGGCCATTTGAGTTATTTCCAAGACCTAGTTATTATATATAAATAATTGAAAAATATCAGGCCTTCCAAATTCAAAGATCCAATCTAAAAATGGCCATCTGAGACGAACACGTACTTCTCAGACAAAGAAATACAAATGACTAATAAATACATGAAAAAATGCTAAACATCACTGGTCATTTGAAAAATGCAAAGTAAAATAATCCCGAGATTCCATCTCACTCCAGAAGGAATGGCTGCACCCAAGAAATCAACCAATAACAAATGTTGGTGGGACTGTGGGGAAAAGGAATCTTTCTCCATTGTTGGTGGGAGCGTAGACTGGTACGTCCACTGCAAATTGGTGTGGTGATTCTTCAAAATCCTAGGACTGAAGGTCTCATTCAATTCAGCTATTCCCCTCCTTGGTATTTTCCTAGAAGATCTGAAAGCATCATGCCACAGCAATATAAGTGCACCCATATTTATAGTATATTTATGTAAATCTGTGTAAATTAAACATAAACATGTATAAATTAATAACTTGTATATACATTTAATTCAATATGTGACACACACTGAAAACTTAATCAACATGAGATGTTGCAATTACTATCACTTTCACAAAGTACTTGACAGTGTATCACTACTATTTGATCTCTACTATCCTAATCCCTAAATTCATGTGTTTCCTTTTAACCTGTGATATTTTAGTTACTACCGGTTTGATAAGTTTATCCTAGAGTGAACACTCTAGCAGAATGGATGGAAATTACTAGGTTTCTTAAAGGAATTCTCAGAAGTCCTAGAACATCACATCTGTTTTTTCTCCTGCCCCGTAAAGACCTGGGGCCACAATAGTGGAATTCTGATGACAATTCTCTCTGCATTTCCGACTCAACCTCTAGTCTCTCTTACATGGCCTTTCTTTTGTGTGTATATGTGGACAGAGACCTCTCTCTCATTTTCTGCTTGTAAGGCCACCAATTGTAGCCTCTTAGGACTACAGGTGTATGTCCTTTATTCTTAATTACATCCAAAAGGCGCTTTCTCCAAACACAGTCACATAGGGGTTAAAGATTCTGAACTTTGGAGAGAACCAGTCAATCCATGGTAGAAACAGATAGGAAATCAAGATTCACAAAGCAGTTGTGTCCAGTTGTGCCTGGAGCTATGTCTATTATTAGAACTTCTCAATAGTGAAATCAATAAACTCCATTTTGTTTTATTTGAGTCAGTTTTGACCCAACCTTTTGTTACAAATTTGTAACAGAAAGTGTCCTGGTTGATACAACACATGCCTTTTTCCCCTGATGAGTTGACATAGGCAAGAAAAAGATTTACACAGAGGAGGCTGAAGCCCTAAAATGGAAGCACAGAGAGTCAAGGACACTGATGAGCTTGCAGGATATAAAGTGAGTTAAATCCAAAGCTAATCTTTTGTTAGCTTGGGGCTACTGTCAGAAAGCAGGAAGCGAACTTTTAATCTTAACGTATAGAATTTTAAAGGCTGACAAGCAAAACCAAAAGCACATCACAATTGAATCAAAATATCTTCTGGAATATAACATGGATATTTCTTCAGTAAAATTCTCCCATCTGATTACAGATGTATTTATTCACAAGAGTGATTATATTAAATTTTCTCTCTTTTTGGAATAGAAACCTAATGGCCAGAGAATCAAAGCAATTTTTGTTTGCACCCTGGAGTGTGAAAACACTAGCTTTTATAATAAAGATCTTGACTCATGTTTAACATAATCATAATGTTTTCTGCTTTTCGGAGTGTAACAGCTCTGCATTCATTACAGGGCTGTCCTGCATCAGATGGATTGCTGCCTTCAAAGGAAGGACAGTCGCACTGAATCAGTGGTCCCAGGGATAAGCTGGAGTGTTGTCAAGGGCAGGGCGGGGAAGAGAGGGAGCACCTCCATGATACAAAGGTGACCCGAGGTTCTGTCAGGGAAGGCTCCGAGAATAGACTCCCATTAATCCCTGTCACACGGTTCACCAGCACCTCTGTCAGCCGCACAGTGTGGCTGTGTACCTAACGGAGTGTGCTCAGCCAGGATATTGAGGTGCAGAGAGCAAAGCATCTGCCCCTCCCCTCCTGCTCCTTCTGAATACATTAGGTGAAAGCTGCCAAGAGCAACAGAGATAGAACGGACTTTGTTGAGCACAGAGGAGGAGAGAGATTGTTTTCTGCTTTTTGTTAAAGAAAAGAGTTAATTTCAGCATCTTAATCCTCTGAGCATTAATAAATGTATCAAAAAGTGAAAGCATTCTCCAAATACTGTCCATATGATTCAAATTTTCTCCAGCAGAACTCTATAAAAGCCCACTCACACTGCACTTTGAGGCATTTGCAACCTCCACTTTTTCCTCCTTCACTTCCTATTTCTATGTACAAATGAATATATAACAACATGTGTGAAAGCAACATGTTAAATCAATGTCAATGAAATTTAAAGGTAGGTGCATTCAGGCTTATTGTTGTAACTGACTGGACCTCCTTTTATTTCTTCCATGTTTCTCTCTGTTACAAATTCTCTCCCTGATTCAAAAGTTGTCAAACACCCTAATCTATGAATAAAAGAAAGGATAGGATTCCAATGCTTACAGCAAGTGGAGGCACAGTGTATCTATTTTAATCAGTACTTGAATTTGTTGAAGTGTTAGGGGATTGTGATGGAGAATTGGGTTTTCTGCGGTTGAATTTTACTTCAGCTCTCATCAGAATGATTGCAAATTCCTAGCTCCCTCATCTTTCATCAACCTGGCATGATTGCATATTTGCTTAATAAACCTGGATTCTTAAGAGATATTGGGCTTATCCGTGCTCACTTTATGGAATTTGATACTGATATAAATGTTTTAGGACATTTCTTCTGAGTTCACAATGAAAATATTCATGAATCTCTATTACTCGAATAGAGTTCAATATACTGCGATATAGCTCAGGTATCAGACAGTGTTGGAGATGTATGATAATTATATAATATCTGTTATTATTATTTATTGTCTCATATAGATCAAGCAATGTGATCATCATCTCACATTACCTCATTTATTCTCGTAAACCACACTTAGAGGTTGATGTTAGGAGTCACTTTTACAAATGATGAATTGCTAGGTTAGTGAAAATCATTAATATGACTACAAATCACCTGGGACCTCATTAGAAGGCCAATATAATTACAAGGCTGAGACTCAGTGTTTCTAGTAGGGCCTTTGGCAGTACAGTAATAAACATTCTAAATACTGAAGACTTCCATGCACCCCTCAAGCAAGTAGAGATCCTTGATGAGTGAGTGAGTCACTACCTTGGATCAAGCTGTCAAGCTCAGCAAACTCCACAAAGGAGGGGGGTGGGGTCCCTCCCTTGCAAATTGCAATTGCAGACACGAACATTGTACCCTGATATTCTTGCCTGTCTTTCTTGGGCACAAACTCATGTTTCCTCTTCATTGTAAAGAATGAAAAGTTGACTTTCCGTCAGCCATCAAGGTTGTCCTTCAAAATAAAGTAGATGCTACTGAGGTGAAACAGCTTCTATTTTGGCCAAATGATTTACATAAGAGTATTCATTAAAAAGGAAATTAAATTGTCTTTAAAATTATTATTTGAAATTATTATTTAAATTAATTCCTTGAAAAGCACAAATTCATGCAGTGGTACATAAAAACAAAAGACTATATATATAAAAATTGTGGATTTCTTCTGTTAGTAATCTCTTGTGCATGAGTTGGATACTTTTTGCATTGATTTAACTATGTAATACAAGTCCATTTGTGTTCTTACAAAATCATTTTTTAAATGATTATATGCTACTTCATAAAGCAATGTATGATAGGTTAAATATTTTCTATGTGAGGATTTTCCCTAAAACTTTGCCATCAGTGTATTCATTTGATTCTTAATAAAAAGCTGAAAATAATGTTTGTGTTAGAATTTTTTTCTGTAATTCAAATTTGTGCCAGTTTTTGACTCAAAAATCCTTAAGTCACTTTCTATTTTTCTCTTTCTTTTTTTTACATTTGGCTTCAAACCAGTAGATTTGGTCTCTTTTGAGCATGCATTTGGAAAATCTCATATTTTTCTCTATTGATTGGCCTGCATACATAATCCTTTTTTTTTTCTTTTGCTGTTCGATTCATACTTGGTAGTTTATATACCCAAACACATGTCCTACCTCAGAGAATGTGCTTTGACACAATAACGCTTGTTAAATGAGAACTATGAGTAACAAAAGCAAAACAATTGAAATAATTTTCCTTTTTAAACCCTGAGTTTAAAAATTACCAACTCAAAATTGATTCTCTACTTCAGTCCTACTTCAGCCTCTTTCCCTGCTGCCCATGGCTTGATTAAAACACAAGAATGCAATTATCTGCTAATTTGAAGTTTCATCTGATTAAAACAGAAAGAACTTGCACAGGTCAGAGGTTATCATGGTGCATAATTAATTGTCCAACAGGATCTTAATCAACATCTCTTCAGCTTGAACAGCCTGCATTTCTTGAACAGGAAGCAGGCGGAGACATGTGGGATTAAATCAACTATGCCTGAGTTGTCAGAAATGGATTTGGGGAGGCAGCACCCACCAGTCATTAGGGAAGGAGCTGAAGTGTTTCACCCTTCAGGAATTAGTTATGCATTACCAAGTCTGTAAGGTACAAAGTGCGTTATTGAGCACAAGGCTTCTTACATGTGGCTCATGATTAACACAGGCAAGAATTAGATCTGAGAAGGAGAGGTAGGCACATACAAGTGCAATTTAACAGGATGTAAACCACTAGCCACAAAAAGTCATTGATTTCTACCAAAGCCATATTTGTTGTGCTACAAGCATTGGTTGTTAAAATATTGAATGTGACCTTTAAAAAAATCACAATAATATGACCTGTCATATTTTTATAAAGAAACAACAGGCCAAATCAGATAATGTCAAAGAATATAATTTTCAGGCAAGGGCTAATCTTATACCCTCCTATAATAATACTGAATCCTCTTCCATTTCTAGAATATTGTATGATTTCTGAATGGGTTTTCAGCAGTAGATCAGAAAATCAATTGTATATTTTTTTGTCTTGTTAAATGAGCATAACAACTGGGTAAGTTAGAGACCATTGTTCTCATGGTCGGGAGGCGCAAACAAAATTCACTTTATCTCATTTTCTTACAGACTTGGATACAATAAGTGGATCAGCCTTACCCTATGTCTGTTTGTTCCCGACAATCTTGGAAATGAGGAGAAGATTGCTGTTTCAGACCTTTTAACTTTGCTTAATAATCTTTGGCGGTCTTCGTGATTCATTCATTAACTTCTCTGTTGTTTCCTCAACATACTGTACAGATCACTATCTCGAAGTCCAAAGACTAAATGCACCAGGACTGTACTGTCATTTTTCCTGAGGCAGAATCTCTCTTTTTAGGTTTTGCTAATTTGTCTTCCTAAGCATGGTCTATTTGTGGCTGAATTTCATGTATGTCACATATGATATTTTAGCACTTAAATCATTGTCTATCTACTAAAACATATTAAACAACAAGTATTTCTGAAGTAAGTTAGTAAAAGTGATAAATGGAATAGATAAAGATATAGATGGTTAGATGTACAGATGGAGAAAAGTAAGCAACAGTCCAGAGAGAATCAAATAAATATAATAAACTTTGTCTACCTTGTGATTGGGCCTTGGGTAAAGGAGGTACAGGACAATGTCCAGTGTGTACAGTTTCTGAGGCTGCTGTAATCTGCTGGTAACTGACTGCTCATCTCTATAGTAATGGAGGCAGCCTAAGGACTATCAGTCTATTACAGTGTCAAAGAAATTAAAAGAATAGGCTTTTTTGTTATTTAATTAGTGGGTGGATGGTTTTGATGCTTAGCCTTTATTTTTACTTCACTTTAATTATCTGTATGATAATTTTCCAGAAGAATATACTGACTATATATGATGTGCAGACACACACACACACACACACACACACAGAAATTTATTTTAAGAAACTGGCTGATACAATGTCAAGATTTGTGCAATTTGTTGGTCAGTTGGATATCCAGGACAGCTGGGGAACTGTTACAGTATGAATCTGAAGACCTGGGAAAGCCAATGAGGTGCTCTTTTCTTTTCTCAAAAGTGTCGTGAACTTGAAATTTAGGAAAAGCAGATCATTTCTTTTGCATATGAAACTTGTCTTAGGAAAAAAACAGCTACTGCCCTGATTAGGTCTTTAGGAAAAATAAATTTCTTCTTCGTTAAGAGAGAACATTAAAAAGGACATCCTACTTTACAAAGTCTACTAATTTCAATATTAATGTCACCTAAAAGCACAATTACAGAAATATGTTGTATAACTGTGACCCAATATCTGAACACATTATACCTGTTAGATTGATACATAAGAATAAGCATAACAGTGCACGCATTTTTAATTGGATTTTCTCTCTCGTAAGATAAGAAACATGGTGTCTAAACAAAAAGTTAGAAAAGCAAAGCTGATGGGCTTTAGGGGAAAAGAAGTGGAGTTACAAAAATATTAGCTAAAATTGTTCAATAAAGCAGGAAAGCTAGACAGGGAATTCAATGGCGTTATATGCAGGAAGGAATTCTATTGCTAAAAATCAAAGTTTCTACGTGGCTAGGAATGCATGGGGCACTTGAAGTTTTAAAAGTAAACAATGAACTGTATATCTGAAAGATGATAAGATGTATGGATAATCCTCAGTGGCACATGGAAGAAAGTCAACTGACCTTCAGTGTGGTCAGACCGCGCACGAAACTTCAGGAGATTTACAGGAAAGTAGAGCTTGGTCTCTCTTCTTTACCACCATATCCTCATTTCTTACTTTCATAGCTACCCAGAATAATATCCAAGCATATGGGGATTCATGCATTAATTAGTAAGTAGTGAACTCAGAGGAAACAATTATCATGTAGTATGTGTCACCTAGAGTTAAAAAAAAATTTAAAAAACTTTAAAAAATATTTTATTTTAAGGAAACCAACAAAAATTTCAACACAAAACAACAGGAGAATGACAATAGTTAATACTGCATGTTGTTATGTTCAGTGTATCTACTCAAGGTACAAGTTATGGGTGTAAAAATCATATGAGCAAAAACTTTATGTCAGTCAATTAAGAGACACTAGTTGTATAATTATTTTGCATTTTTTTCCTTTTCCTTTCATTCCTTTCCCCTTTTACCAACCCTAGCTCCTCTTTCCTTTTGAACAATTCCTTCCTATTTCATAATATCTATTGTATATTTTGATCTTTATTTCTGCTTTCATTTTCTCACACTAAGGAGACAATGCAATGTTTACACATGTGAATCTGATTTCACTTATGACTATCGTCTCAGATTGCATCCATTTACCTACAACTGTCTCAAGTTTATCCTTCTTTATGGCTGAGTAGTACTCCATTGTATAAAAATACCAAATCTGTTTTATCCATTCCTCGGTTGATGGGCATTTGGGTTATTTTCAAGATGTAGCCATTACAAATTGTGCTGCTATAAACATGAGTGCATATTTATTGCTGTGATATGATGTTTTTAATTCTTTTGGTAAGATACCTGGAAGAAAAATACCTGGGTGAAATTGAACCTCTAATCAGGTAGCTCCCTAATACAGCAGAGTGGAACACTCTAGCCCACCTTATAGATTCTCATCTTGTGCTGTTCTTCTCCTGCTACAGATATG
This sequence comes from Hydrochoerus hydrochaeris, assembly GCA_004027455.1. Lineage (NCBI taxonomy): Eukaryota > Metazoa > Chordata > Mammalia > Rodentia > Hydrochaeridae > Hydrochoerus > Hydrochoerus hydrochaeris. The sequence continues at coordinate 135,671 of PVLA01004986.1, read as the reverse complement.
ATGGGAATCGTTTGCTTTGAGGGCTATCAAGCCCCCAGTAGTCAGGGATCATTGAGTCATCAAGTATTTCCTTAATGCTACCATGTGGTACAAGTGGAAGATAGAAAAGGAGAGAAAGTTTTTGAGCTTCTTAAATCTCAATTTTACTGTGCAAATTCCTGAAAATATGAAAAATAAACACAATGCATTGAGAAAGTGAGCAATTAATGAACAAAAATAAATTCACTGGGAAGGTGACATGACATGAAGTGTGGTGGACTCCACCACAGCAAATCACTTTAGACGGAAAGATCACCAAAAAGTAAATGACAGTTAAGAGAAAAACCTTTCTTTTCACACACAGAGGCCACTGTTCCCTGCTCAAAAGTCCTAAGATCAAATCAAGTTCCAAATTCTGTGCAAGACACTTCTATCACATTTTACATATGACAGGACACACAAGTGCACTAAGGGGCCAAAGGGGAATGTTAGTTTTTGCATCACGCTCTATAGCATTAGCGCTAATGGTCAGCCTAACGTTTATTCCAAAGCACTCCTCACCAGGTATGTGAAAGCAAATGAATGAGTTAGTTACTGTCACAAAGTTCATTTTTTACATTACATTAATGGCATTTCTACCTATACAACTGAAATACTTTCTTACTCAGTATTTCTGGTAGATAAAAATCAGAATAGACTCAGGATCAAACTACTTTGGAGAAAGTTTCTGCCACCATGTGCATTCAGAAAATTCATTTGATGCTTAGTCACATCATGTTTCCAATGCTGATAATATTTCTCACTCATTTTTAAAGAATCATGTCCTAATACAACAATACAAAGTTAACTGCTCCCATAAGCACCACGAGGCTAAAGCTAACAAGGCTTGTAATATTGTTTTCCTCCTCTTTTTACTTAATAAAATTTTCTGAATATAAATGATCTTTATTCCTTCAGAAGGTGTTATTGTTTTACCTGGTTTAAAGTACAAACTGAAAGTGCTTTGAAAAACAATCAGAAAATTCATCATGTTTTACATTTTTGTCAGCAACTTTATTTTCTCAGGCAGAATGCAGTTTTGCAACTTTCTGAGCAATACAGCCTGCAGGACTTAGCCAATGCCTCCACCTCTGAATATCTCCACAAGTTGTCCCCATACTAGTACTTGATGTTGGAGACTAATGGCCATTAACCCACAGGAACCTTCTTGGGGGTTGCTTGTTTTCACTACTGGATGCCAGAGATGGCCTGAAGTAAATGCAGATCCTGTCAGGTGAGAAGTCAGGTATCTGTGGAGAATCATGTTCTTACAAAGACTTTTCAAAGATGTAATTAGTAAGCTTCAGTGGCACATGGAGGAAATGGACAGGACTCACCGTTGTATCAGGTATTTGCCAATTTCTATGGCGATGTGGACCACTGTTCTGTTTCTACAAAGCAGTCACAGTGTAGGGGCAAGATATAACTCAATGACGGAATGTTTGCCTAGCATACTCTGCACCTGGGTTGGATCCCCACGACCATGAAAAAATGACCACATGCATTTTGATTGGGGTGGATTTGGCTCTATAGTTCAGTTTGGGAACTTTGGAATTTTTACAAAATTATGTCTTCAGATACATGAATGTAGGTGTCTTTCCTCTATTGAATGTTGGTATTTTTTATCTTCCTTTCATTTTCAAATATGCTGTAATATCTCGTTCTTTTTTTTTTTGATTCATTGCTTGTTTATGACACCACCATTGAATTTCTACATATTCTTCAGTGTCCTGAGTACTTTTATGGCATAACTTCTAATTTCATTTTATTCACGTGAGTGAATGTAGTTTGAATTTATTTTTATTATGTACTGAGGTCTTATGTATGTCTGTGACATGAACTGTCTTGTACTCTTGGAAAATGTTTGCATTTTGCTACTACTGAGTGCATAAACATAGATGTTAGGACAGCTAATCATGACATGTCAACCTGACCGGATTACGACACGACTAGCAGGTAAGTAGATGGCAGTCATGAGTATATCTGGGCAGGTTTCAGGGACGATTATAAACTGAGGGAGTAGGACCCAACCCAGGGGTGTGTAGTACTGACCAATATGATTACCGTTAGGCTGGAACAAAAAGGAAGAAGTTGGCTTGTGTGTTTGAAGAACATCAATGGATTGGATCAAGTACACCTTTTGCACCTTTGCCTTTGAACTGCATTGACACGTTTCATTAAATTTCCAAACCAGACTCATATCAACAACTCTCTACTGAGCTTCTAGCCCTCTGAATTTGGGTTGGTTCTGCAGGCTTGGTCCACAGCTACTGAATCCTCCAGCTCTTATGCATACAGGCAGTCATTGTGAACTTGTCCACCTTTAACCCTGTAAACTGACCTAATAAATCCCCTTACACAACTACACATATATTTTCCATAGATTCCATTCCTCTGAAGAACCCTAATATATATATAGCCTACTTGATTTGTTGTTAACTCCTCTCTTTCCTTGTTGATCTCTCTATGTTTGTTCCATCTAGCCTAAATTCCTAAACTGAACTACAGATCAAAAACCTCAACTAAAATAAATGGGACTTTTCCCCCTGGCACTCGGGATGTATCTAGGCTTGGAACATGCTAGGCAAACATTCTGCCATTGAGTTACAGCCACCTCTACCCTCTGTCTGCTTGGCAGAAATATACCAACAGGTCCTACATCAGTATAGAAATTAACAAATACCTCATATAACTGTGGGCCCTGCTCATATCCTCCAATTACCATTGAGATCTACTCATTACATCTTTGAAGAGTCTTTGTAACACCATGATTCTCCCCTGACATCTGATTTCCAAGCCTGACAGGATCTACATTTACTTCAGATCTTCCCTGGCATCCAATACGGAAAGCAATATAAACATGCAAATAGTCTATGACTCTTGTCAAAGTGCATATTTATTCTTTATTTCTGTGTCCTTTGCTTTATGTACTATAGAGCTGGACATTTTAGGAGTATGGAATGAAATTTTTTACAATAACTGCTATACAGGATTCTGGTAATACTTCCTCAAGAAAAAAAAACAAAAATCCTGCTTTTGATCTAGAAACTCTATCAACCTTTGTGCATGCATCATTCTCTAATCTCATTGTATGCCACCTATCTTCATGGAACTTCATCCTTGGTGGACCTTATAATTCAGTCACACTTTAGCACTGAATTATTTGTCATTTAGTGAAAACATCATATTTCTCTCTACTAGTTTTCCAGTTATTTTCTGTCTGAAATTTATCTCCATAGCTCTATTTTTTCAATACACATTGCAGTCACCTAAGTAAATGTATTTTAGATTTACACATAATAACTATACATATTTATGAGGTGAATCTTCTGTCTTTAGATTCCTCAGGTTTCAATATAGCTGCCATCGTGTGTGATATGTAGTTATTCACAAAATATTTCTTTAGTAACTAAATTGAATACTTAAATAGGACTGATTTTTTCTAGGTGCTTCCTAAACCTTCAATGCATATATTGTTTAGTTCAACTTATCTAAAATTGTCTTTAAAAAGTGTACTATTTATCAACATGTGACACAGTGGCAGAAGAGAGCCAGTGGCTTCATAATTAATTTTTAGAGATGAGCATAAAAATATTTTTGCTTATGATCCACATATTGGAAAAATTCTGTTTATTAATTAAACATTTTTGCATTTAAAGCACAGACTAGGACTATACTTCAAGTATTTTGTTGTTATTGATATCCTTAGTATAGTTTTTTTAACCTCCTTGCTTCTAAGGCTCAAATAAAAAACTAGATGTAATATAGTTTGGCTCTACATGGATGATTGACACAGGATAGTTATTGACTTTAATCTAAATTCACATAAAACTTTAATTTGAGTAAAAGCTATGGTTGGTTGTGTATGAAACAAGGTCTTTTCTATAAAACATATGAATGAGAGTGGGTCTCCTCCTTAAATTCTAGCCCACTCCAGTTTGCCATCTCCTGCCCCTTAGATCAGGGTTATAGTTTATGCAGTTACCATAAATATCTGCTTAGTTGTTTCTCACAAAGTAGGAATAAAGATAATGAACTTGCTGTAGCCTCTGAGGGCTTGATACTTTACCTTATGGGTGTTGCACACCCTCCTGTAGAAGTAAATTTGCCTTTTCCAGATTTCTTGGTGTCTAAATGCTTCATTATCTGTACGAACAAATTGGGTTTGGGCATATTTTCAACAGTAAATATGGTATTTTTTCTCAAAGACAGTTGGAAATAAAAGTGTGTGCATTGAGATACATTGATTTTGGATGATCTAATGGCTATTATTTCCGGAAAGCGAAAACCTGATTTCTATCAATCATAATGGAGAATATTTGTTTTCTTAAAATATATGAGAATAGGGGGACAGCTACTCCCATTGCTGCTCAGTTATCAAGGGCTCCTAGGTGAATGGCAGCTGAGTAGGAAGGGCACTCTCCTCACTACTGCCAGGAGTGAGGTGAACCACTGGGGGAGGCCCAGAGACCAGAAGGAACACCAGTGACACAGTAGTTGACATTTGTCTCCACTAAGAAACACTGAATGGAGGTAGGAGACTAGTTGTGTGAAAACTGAAGCAACAATAATGCAAGCCACGAACTGATCAAGGTTTTTGCAGGACCAGCCACCAGTGCAGGAAGAATCCAAAAACTGATAGAAGACATCCCTGAAGAACAGATTTTTCCTACACAGCCCTTGATACTAGTGATATAGTTACCCACTAAGGAAACTCACAAGGATCATCACAAAAAACAAATAATGTTTTGAGATAGAAAATTACAAGATGGAGAAGGAAAATGCAATCTCAGATATCCAGCCCACCCAGAACAAATCGAGGAGACACTGACACAGAAGAAAGTAGAAGGCACTTGCCTGTAATTTCTGAAACAAAAGCAGTGGAAATAAGAAAAAAAAATCCATAAAGTTATAGAGAAGTCAGATGAGAAATAATCTCTCAAATAAAAAAATTAACATTTTAAAGAAAATTCTCAGCAACTCTAGAGCAGAGATAGGTAAGAAAACAGATGATTTGAAAGAGGTTGGAAATTGTGAATGATCAACACAGGAAAGAAAGAAAATATGTGAAATGGATTCAAATAGATGTGGAGGAAATCAAAATTTCCATTGAAATCTGCAAAATATTAAAAGAGGAAAACAAAATCTACTGGAAGAGGATTTAGGTAGAAATCTTGAAGATATAGGGGAAGGTAGAGAATTCATGAACAAAACCCAAATTGCACGAGAAGTACTTCACAGAATCAACAACTGGAATCTCATCTTATTAAAAAGTTTTTCCCCTCAAAGGAAATCAACAATGGAATGAAAAGGCAACCCACAGAGTAGGAAAAACTTAGCCATGATGTCTCTCGCTTTCTTCAAAATGGTTATCCATACCTTCACATACAAAATAATCATTTTGTGTTTTGTTTTTTCTTTAAAATAAAAAAAAGTTAAAAAAATTTAACCAACAGTCTCTGAGACAAAGGACTTCTATGTAGAACATAAAAAGAGTTGAAAAACCTCAGACTTCCCAAATTGAAAGTTCCAATCCAAAACAAGCATTGGAGATGAACACGTATTTCCTGGATAAGGAAATATAAATGGCAAATAAATGCATGAAGAAATATTCAACGTTATAGGTCATTCAACACTGAGATTCCATCTCACTCCTGAAAGATTGGTTATCATCAAGAAATCAACCAATAACAAATGCTGACAAGGTTGTGGGTGGGGGGAAACTTTTGTCACTGTTGGTGGGAGGATAACTGGTACAACCACTGTGGAAATCAGTATGGAGATTCCTCAAAAATCTTATATTAGACGTGTCAATTTAACCTAGCTATTCCCTTCTAGGTATTCTCCCTAATAAGTAAAAACATATCTCAGCAATATGTGTGCACCCATATTGATAGTTGCATAATTTGTAATAGTTAAATCTTGGAAACAACATGAATGCCAATGAACAGAGTAATAGATTGAAAAGAAATTGTATTTTTATAGAATGGAGTAATAGTTATAAAGAAGGATACTAGAGGCTTTTATGGGTAAATGGATGCAACTAGAGTCCATATTTGTAAGTGAAATAAACCATAAACCAAACTCACATGTGTAAATATCATATTGTCTCCCTAGTGCAGGAAACTGAAAAAGTAAGTAAGACTCAAAAGCTACAATAGATATTGCAAAAGAGAAAGAAACAGCTCAAAAGTAAAGAACAAATGAGATAAGTAAAAGGATTAAAGAAGGAAGGGAAAAGGAAAAAGAATGTATACGAAAGCTAGCCAAGGTAATTTTGTTACTATTTTCTCTTAGTCTAAGGAAAAAAGCAGTTTGTGCTTATAATGTTTTACCAGTTATGCATGTTTATATCTTGTAATGTGGGCAACTACTTTGAAGATGACACTACTCAATACATTACTCATTGTCAGTTTCCTATTATGTTTCGGAATTCTCTATTTGTTTTTAATGTTCTTTTCCCTTTAAAATAAAATTTTAAAAATACATCAGAAACACATTTTGTTTGAAGTGCTCCAAAAAATCATTCTGAGTACCTGTATCAGACGGGAAATGCAAACTGCTGGGGCAGTCACCAAGTTTTTTGCATGACATAGCTAAGCATGGAAGCCTACAAGGAAAGACAACGTGTGATGTAAAGAAGCTCAGAATATTTTACTTTATCACCCTGAGTCGAATCCATTCTTTTCTCACATTTCAATAGCAAAATTTTCAGATTTATATAACCTGTTACTATTGCTACTTCTTTCATGAAACCTTTCATAGTTAAAGTGTGAGGCTTCACACATATAAACCCAAACCGGTTTTATTAGATTTCCTGAAAGTCAGCATTTTAATTTTGTTCTAGACTTTATTCATTTTCTTAATCTATGTCATAGAAATCCTAAAAGCAAACTGGTTTCTGGGTTACCATAAACATTTGGGTCATTTATATAACTAATCACATCTCGGTTTCTAACTTTAAAAATGGAAATGATAGTGTCTTCTCCAAGTGGTTCTCAGTGACTGTCATATATCAAGCACTACAATTCTGTGTCTGTAACATCAGACATCCCTGCTGGTGGGAAATGTTCCGACTCTGTGAGTGTTATTATGCTGTGCTGATGTAAGTCCATTCCAAAAATATAATTTTACATGTTTCAGCCACCTATTAGAAACAAATTTAGTAAGTTATACAAAAAAAAATATGAACTCAAGAGGCAGCTATTCTGTTTTCAATTCGTATTCTGTAGGCACAAGAATTTTGGCATGGCCTTATTACCCATCCTCAGTTTACTCAGCTCTAGGGGCAGCATTCTATTAGTGTCTACTTGCTAAATTCACCATGAGGACTGAGAAAAGAAGGAAAAGAACTTATAATATGATTGGTCAAAAGCAGACATTTATTATCTGTACTTTTATCATTTTAGAACAATTTTTAAGATAATCTTCAATGATACAAAGTATGTTTTCTATATTTATGGTCCCTGTAAATTTGGGAAGCCAGATTCGATATCATTAGAATACAATGATTCCAAAATTTCTAGTACCTCTTGTTCTGCCACTATGAGTGGTTTAAACATGAGGAAAGTTTCCTTTTTCATTCCCATCCGTGTGTCTGGCGGATCTGCCAGGCTGAAGCCCCGTACTGATGAATGTAGTAACGTTTTAAAAGAAGCTTCTACCCAAAGCAATTCTCGGGATAGAGGTTTTCACATGGAGGAATAGCCAAGTATCAACGCAGGTGCCAAGTCAGGAAAAATAACTGAAAATCAAAATTGAACAGAAAGCAGTAGGTTCAATAAACAGAAGAAAGAATGAAGATTTTGCAGCCAGAAAAACGAGTGCACACCAGGATTACAGCATTCTTTTCTATAGTGCTTTGTTCACTTGTGATGAATAAACTATCTCATTAAGAGAATGCATTTCATGTCTGACATTTACAATAAGTGATAAGTAAAGATAGAAAGTCTGGTCACTTTATTTGTCTTATTTCCTCAGGATCCAGCAGTGCCTAGCACATAGTCAGCATCTGTAAACATTGATTGATCTAAAACAAAATAACTGACTTATCGCTGATTTAGGAGAAATGATGTAGGATGCTTAAAATTTCCTCAAGTGAGCTAGTATTTTTGTAATCTCAGAATTTTTCCTCCTGCCGGAAACAACATTGAGATTAGCCACTGTGATCCATGACAAAGACACCTCAGACTACACAACAGAGATTGCGATAAGACAGTGCATTGTATTCAGCACTGGAGTAAGACTAGGTTGTCTGGTAATAACATCATTGGATTTAAAATGTGCCTTGTTGGGGAAATCTCAATCTGAATTGTGAAGCTTTACCCACTCAGGTACGTCATGAGAATTAAACTGGACACTGCTTATAAATCAATCATTTGAAGTCGATGAAGCAGCCTCTTCTGGGAACTGGAACAGAGCAATGTCCTCATTCCATCAATGTTTATTATTTTGGGCTCTTCTTTTTTATTTCTAAAGGTTAACCCAGAAAGCTGAAAATACGTATTTGCTGAATAAACTAATCTGAGCATGTATCACAGGTGTAGACTGGATGGATAAATATGAGAAGGCAAAACGTAGAGGTCAACTAAAGGTTAGTGAGGCTCAATGACGACAGGACTCCTGGACTTCTGTGTGAGGCAGCTAAGAGTGAACACAGTGTTCTCATGCCTGTACCGATCAAACTCATGAGTTTGGTTGTGATGCAGGTCTGGTGTCTAGTTGAGAAGTATCCCATTCCATACCCAGGGCAATACTGCCTTCTCATGAGTTTGATGCTTTTAAACACTCCTGTTGAAGATTATAAATTGAGTGTAATCTAGTTCCAATACACACAGGCAAATCAAATGGATTTGGTTATCTCAAAAACAAGCAAAAATACCACGATAATTCCTGTGCAGATATAAAACAGTTTCTTTGGTAGTCAGGATGATTGAGCTACTGTCAAACCCTCCCTTCCTGCTGATTTACCTAGCAGAGAAGTGAATGCTTGTCTGTTCCCAGGAAGCCTCCTGAAAACCCTACAAGCATAGGTTATCCTTTCTTCAGTCTGTAAAGCGTAGAGACAAGTGTCTTACATTTCACAAATATTTTCCAGCATATGTTGTTTATTGGATCTTGAATCAACATCTTTTTTTAAAAAAAATTGGAATTTTTCTTTTTCCCTGTTGTGTTGGATGGAATGAAAATCTGATATAAAAACATGGCGTGCAGATATAACATGACCATTAGTACAACAGAAACCTAAGCAATATATCAATTTATTGGTGGAATAATGTTTCCATCTCATTAAAGATAACTTACACATTGTATTTCCATTTTTATGGCACTTTCGCCTGTTCAGATATGGAATGGTTTTAACAGTTAGAAAGTACTGCTGCTCCACCCAGGATATAGTGTTGGAGGGAGTTTGTGAATTACTTAAGTTATACCTGGGTTAAAAACCAAGTATGCTGGCACTAAGCGCAGTGCTGTCCTATGACTCTATTTCTCCATGAATTTCACCATTTCGAGAGCTCAGTACCTGCGCAACATCCCCGCTGCCTTTGCCCAGCACCTGTCCTGTACCATCAAATGTGTAATAACTGGACCAATACTGTAGCTTTCAGGATCTAGCACAGTGGTGGTGAACCTATGGCATGTGTGTTATTTTTTTTTCTTATTTTAAAACAAAATATGTTAATATATGAGTTTTTTCCTAAACTAAAACCTCAGTATTCAGGTTTAATGATAGTTTCTTGGCATTTTGGGATAAATAAGTAGGTTTTTGGTTGCAGTTTGGGCACTTGTCTCTAAAAGATTTTAAATCACTCGTCTAAGAGATCTAATTTGGAATCCTTGTGTGTTCTGTTTATTAACCAGGTAGCCTTGTTTTTACAGGGCCTGAGGCCATGTCCCTCATCTTAAAACTCAGGTACAACAACATATTTCATTGTATTCTAAGCCCAAAGAGAAAACAACGCAAAATCTTCTGCAAATCCCTCAAATCATTGCAAGGCATTCTACAAACATTTGTTTCCTTTGATACTTTTTCTTACAAATTGAGGGGTACAAGTTTTAAACTGTCTATGACATTAGTTTTGTTTTCACCATATGAAAGGAGTGTGTGATTATAGACACATGCCACGTCAGAGAGCGGATTAGTGCTAAAAATTGGAGCCAGGTCTGCTAAAGAGAACCTCAGTCTCCCACTGTCAAGTCCTTTGAGCAAAGCACCAGGAAAGGCAACGCTCCACAGTGAAGCCAGTCAGGACCTTTCATGAGTTTGCTTCCAGCCTCATTGCAAAGCCAGTGTTCCCAGGGTGACGAAGTGACAGACGGTGGCAAAGCTCGAGTCACAATCCTTTTTTTCCTTCCTATTATTTTTCTCAGCTGAAACTCTTGGCAGCCTGATCCCAAGACTTCCAAAGAAGTGGCAGTTTTTCTCAGAAATCACTTACTGAGAACTTCAATCCTTTCTCTGTTAAACAACATGGTCATCTCTCAGAAATTTGTGCAAGTTTCCCATATACTAATGTGCCTTCATCTGTTCCTTTTAAGTAGATCTTTTTTTTTTTTTGTGAGAATGTGCAGGACAAAAACACTGGGAGTTTCAGTGTTGTTATATAAATGTGCATTTAATATGAAATACAGTCTGTTACCTTGCTATTTCTTTAAACAATCATATATATATATATATATATATATATATATATGCAAACAGTCTTCTTGAGTTTTACTATATATATATATATAAACATCTTCAGTGTATTAGTTTAACCGCTTGACGTGCTCCTGTGGTGTTTAATAGTAGTAGGTCAGTGTCAAGTCTTAGGAGTAGGATGACTTTAACCTCTGCCCACCCTCAACCCTTCTAGTCCCACCTGCTTCCTGAGTGCTTGACACTCAGTGCCTGTCTGTTGCCCTGCCTGGCCTTGGTGGCTTCTCTCAAGGCATTGCTTTGTCTTTGTACAGTTCAACAAGCCATTAAGCATCTGTCTAGAAGTAACTAACCCTACACTGTCTTGTCTTTCTGATGACATAAAACATCAAAGATCAAATAAGAAAGGGAAGATGTGTTAATTAAGGCTTCCTTTTTTTCATTTTCTTTACTCTCACCTCTGCTTTTTTAAAAAAAATTATTTAAAGAGAATTGCCTCCTAATCTCCACTTTCTCTTATGTATAACAATAATTATCATTAGTATTCCTGACTAATTTCCCAATTTTCACTGGAGCACAGTACCTGACACCCCAAATATAAAGAAAGATAGATTTATTTTGGATCATGGTTTTAGAGGCTTCAGTTCATGGTTGACTAGCTCCAAAACAGAAAGCTGATGGAAGGGCATAGTGCAGCAAACATATCTAGTTCCTGGGGGCTGGAAGACTATCAGGGAGGAAGAGACCAGGAATCATACGCAGTAAACCAGATCGTATCTCCATTACCTAAACAGACACACTCACAAGGGTGCATTACTCACACGCAGGGCATTTCTTAAGTGCATCCAGTTGACACATGTAAACTTAACTGTCACACTATTATTACCAGCAGCAGTAACAGTAAACTTTATTCTCAAATTGCTCATGGCTCACAGCTCACTCTCTCACTCACTTGCTTTGTAAACTAGTGATTTGCCTAAACAGCCACATAGTAATCCTCAAAACAGGACAAATGCACATATTTAAAAAGATTCTTTTGAAGTATGAATAGAAATCTTAATTTTTTATTATTACGGTTTTGATGCATAGCAATATTTCCATGAAAGAAGTCTGGTATTATTACAGACAACATCATTCTTTATCTATAACTCAAGTATTCTCCAGAGAAACATGCTTGCAATTCCGAATCAAGGCAATTTAAAGCATTGCTGGAATCCTTTGACGAATCAGTATTAGGAAGCCTATCTATAACTCTGGAGGTGCAAGATTAAAATATTAACTAATTAAAAAATGGGAGAGACTGTGGCCAAAAAGAATTGTCCCCAAAGACAACAGGAGATGTACAAAGAAAGAAAAGAAACCTCACAACATATCTAGAGCCTCCAAAGAAGAATTATGTAGAAGGCCTTTACTACTTCATATTCCATACATCTGCACTTTAAATCTGCCATTTGCATGAAGTAATATTATAATGAAACTTTAAATGAATTTGATGGAACCAAATAAATAAACAAGATTTATGTTACCAAAATTACTTATTTTTTCTTAATAGTTCACATGTATTCCAACACTGGATTACTTAAGACCCTCTTTGTGTCTCCCTCTCTCCGTTTCCGAGCAAGAAAATGGTTCTGCGGGATAAATTTCACCCTGACTCTTGGCTGCTGCCTAATCTGAATGCTTATCAGCATGGATTTTGTTGCTCCTTTTTACATAACACGGACTTCTGGCTGCACTCTCATTCCGTGGCATGTGAGTCAATGGACTGTCAGAAGACAGAGCTCTGCTTCTGTCGCTAACTGGTAAGTCTCTCCTTCCCAATTCTCCCCCCGAGAAAACAAGGAAACATTGCCCTTCCACACTGCCCTGTCTCCTGCCTTAGATCCTAAGATACACACTCAATTAAAGAGAATGCAGTCTGTGGGCTAAAGAGAAACATGGGTCTCCTCAAGTGGCAGAGTCTGCGGATGATTCGAAACTCACTTGCAATGACATGAATCCACGAATTTAAGCTACCCTAATTAACAAATTTCACATTCCCATCTCTCTCAAGTTTTGTGGTTATCTTTGTACAGATATCAAATATAATTATATACATTAAATACTGTTGGTTTTGGTAATCTTGTTCTGTGCATTTCCCTTTTTAATGCAACATCATCTCCTTTTTATGACATATAGACATTTTATCAAGAAGATGATAAATACTACATCAAAGTCCACACCACAGCTTTTGTGGGTACAAGAATAACAGAAGGAGAAAAAAGTTCATTAAGGTTTTCAACAACTAGTCTCCCTGTACCATCTAAAATAAAAGCTAGGCTGGTATAAAGCAAGCACACAGAAGTAATTACTTGCTTAATAAATTATTTAGAGCCTACTAAAATTATTATGTGCATTAATTAAGTATCAACATACTATCCAAATTTGGAAGAGATGATACAAATTTAAAACACATTGTATTTTTTCTTTTTAATTAAAAATAATTATTCAGTCAGTATGGAGACAAACAGAAAATCTAATTTTAATTAAAACTAATGCAGATGCAGTTGTACAAAAGTGAACTAGCTTTAGAAAAATGACTCTGAATTTTAATTAGGGAAACTAAATGAAACGTGTTCTTATATGCTTGGTGAGAAAGTATATTAACTTGCAGTTCAGAAACATTTAAAAATATTTATTTTTCATCTCTGCTATTTTGATTTGCAAATTGTTTTATCGCAAAAAATCTAGAATCTGATTTTTGTCTATATTTTAACCTATATTCATTTGATGCAAGATTCTTTATATTTTATCTGATTCTTATAACAGCCTTGTGAGTTAAATCAGAAAATACATTGCCCTTGTTTTATATGAAGCTGATTTTTCCAAGGTTAACACAGCATTGAGGTGGCAGAGTCAAGTTATTAATCTTATAATCCTGTGGGTTTTAACTTCTGTAATTCCTTTGCACTTGAAATGATACAAAAGCAAAGTATGTGTACCTCTTTTTCAGGACATTTAGATACCACTGTGCTCTTAGGCGCGTGGACTATGAAAGTTACATTTTCCTTAGAAATAGTTTCATAATGAATTACAGAGAAGTAGCATGAATTAACTAGTAACCTCAACACCTTTTTCTAAAACCCATAAAGTGAGAAAGTGAAAAACTAGAAAGCAACAATACGGGCAGCACACAACTAATAAACCCCAGCACTGCAGTTCACAACACAAAAGTAGAAACAAAGCAAGGAGAATGTGGAAATTCACAGCATCCATAGTGGTTGATCAGTTGGTGTGTGTTGCTTCACATGGAGAAATTTTCTCTCTCCATAATTCTACAGAAAAGACGAACAATGTAACATATCAGCATCGATGTGATAAGCTGTACCCCTAATAATCTCCACGTCGCCGTGATTTTGGATGCTACAAGTGGTAGAAATATTAGCAAAGATTTAAATTTCATATTAAAAGTCATGTTTGAAATGGCTTACTATTTCATTTTGTCAACTGGAAAAGATTAATATTTACTATAATCTGCTTTACCTTGAAATTTCAGTACACTGTGTTCTGAGGGCATGATAATTGAGTCGCATTTGACATGCTTGGAGAGGGACACAGATTAAATCCCTGATGTATGTCATTAAACATTATCAAAGTGGCCGATATTCCTGATGGAGAAGAATACACAGTTTTGATCCGTTATTAAAAGAAAACCAACTTACAAATGCAGTGTGATTTCTGGGAAGAAACAGAGAAAGCAGGCAGGCTGTGGCTTCAACTGAGAGTGATCTGTGAAACCAAGCAGCCTTTGAAAACAGCCCTTGAAGGGCACCGATTGTCACCGAGCACCTGCCCTGCAGATGAGCAGAGGAGGCCGTGTGTGCAGACAGGCCCTGCACCATGGAGAGCCCACAAGCAAAGACCCACAGCGACAGCGGCCCTGGGAGCACCTGCATCACGCCTCCCCGAGAGACTCCTTACACCACGCCTCACTGTTTGCTTTCCTTGGCTAACTCTCCTTGTGGGCTTTCAGAACAGGCACAAGAATACTCACTATTGAGCAACCTCCACGGATATCTGCTGAGTTACTGAACTATTACAACAAAAGTTCTACACTCTTTTTAAGACTATGAATATTGCGATATTCACTGTATAGTCAACTTTCAAAATGACAATAGAATTTTTAGTTTTTGGTGAACTTCAGTTTCCTCTCTTACTGAATTAAGAAAATGAGATCTCTCTTGGGAATTTGTCCCAGTCATGAAATTCAAGCCCCATGACTATGCCTGGCACATGTGATGTACACATATGAGACAAGCATCCTTTATTTTAAATAATAACTAAATGTATTTGAGTGTCTGGAGACCCAGGTTTGAATAGAAGAGAACAAACTCAAGAAGTAAGGAGTAAGTGCGGAAGCAAGGTTGGAAGAAATTTCAGCAGCCTTCAGTCAAAAGCTGAAGAGTTTGTAGACAGGTTTGAACCATGCTATGGAAAGTCACTAAAGAAAGTACTCAGTAGAAGCAGAAACTCTGAATTTAAAACTCTATGCATAGTCTTAGCAAACTCAATCTCTCTACGACTAGTAATTTTTCAATTATTTTCTAACTCAAATCTCAAATAGTTTTCAATTTAACAGCAATATTTAGTGTAACTCTTAATAATGTCCTTATATAATAGTAAGAGTTCAATTTAAAAATACTAAAAGATTATAGTCATCAGCCTAGAGAAGACTTCATGTAAATATTTAGCCAGCATAAAGTGAGCTAGAAATCAATCAGAAGCACGTAAAACGTGCTCTGGGAACAAGGAGGCACTCTGATGCCTTCCCCAGAGCTGAAATCCGCACTTGATTGAGATTCTAGGGACCAGGTGGCAGAGAGGAGGTGACAGTATCAGATCATCCCTGATTCCTGGTGTTTTAGGGATGTTAAGGGCAAACCTCAGCTATTGAAAGCACAGATCTTTTTCTCATTCCCAGGTTGTCTGTTATGTACCGGTCTGTGTCTATCCTTGAAATAAACGTATAAAATTCAGGACATGTGCCAGTTAGCCTCTATGCATGAGGTGACCATAGTCAGTGAGGATGGACTGTCACCTTCATTGGCATCGGGACCCACACAGTGGACTGGAGGTGCATAGGTTGTGGTGCGTCTGAGTGGGCCATGAAACACTGCCGTGGGTGCTCCATCTGGTACCTGGCCTCTGCCTTTCTGGATCTACTGTCTTACTGTTCTACTCTCTGGCTACCATAAACTAACCAAGTTTGCTCCCCCTGCTGCTATGGAGTTTGTAACTGGGGATCGCCACTCTCAAATGGTAAGCCAAGTGAAACTTCCCCTTCATTAAACTGTGTTGGATATCACAGCTCAGCCATGAGAGTGCGAACTAATACACCGCTCTAGCGTGAGTAAACAAGATTGATATCAAGCATGTCTATAATTAAAGTGCTTGGGAAGCTGAGCAGGAGAATTGGTGCAAGTTCAGGGTAGCCTGCGCTACGTAGTGAGTCCAAGGCCAGATTGAACTACATAAGGAGAACTTTTCTCAAAAAACCAAAATAAACAAATAAATAAATGAATAATTCATGCTGGTTTCTCATTGACATGGAATGATTCGTCATTTACAGGTGAATGACTCATTGCTGTCTCACATGATAAATACCAGGGAATTAAGTATATCTCTTATAAGTAGAATGAAACAAATTAAGATTGCAAAAGTTGATTCTGATTTCACAATGGAAACAAACATTTAGCAATTGGAATGGCATGAGTTAAGGAAGCACATGATGGAGGCAGTTGAGGATCAATCTCCCTACAAAATAACTCCCTCCTGAAGAAACTTTATATCCTAATATAGGGCCCAATTTTCTTTTTCGATGATATTTTTTATTTTGATTTGTCTTCAAAGTATTGCTAAACCTTCCAGTGCTTGAAGAGTAGCTACCAAATCTTGTATCTCTGCAGTAACTTTTTCCTGATTTTATCTTCCACTGCCCCTTTCTCAATTTATGCAGTGAATCATTGCTTGTTACCCACCTTAGTGGCTTAGGTTGTACCTTACATGAAATGAATAACCAGCACTAGGGAAAGCTGGAAGCTCTCAAGTTGCTAGGTCCTTTCCAACTATTTTGTAAGTCACCTTGCTCAAATTCCATCATGTTCTAAGGACATAGTAGCTGGCTTTACCTCTCAGTTCTGGCCAACAGTGAGTGAACAGTGAGAGGGCAAGAAAGCTTTCACATGAGTCCTTGTGATCCTAATCTTTGTTCAGTGTCCTGAACTTGTGAACTTAGCAGGCACTTAATAAATGTCTGAGTGAATCAAGAGGCAAAGCTATGGATGGGAAACTCTCTTCTATCTTGACACTGATGCTAAATTCAGTACAATTAAGTATCCTATGCAGAACTAGGAGGCTGCGTTGGATAGCCCTGCTGTCTATGTGTATGCCAGGGTGGTGCCAGTGTGTGACCATGGCAAGGAAGAAAAAGGGGTAACACTCAGCACAGTCTAATATGATATGAAAACAAAGCGTGTGTGTATAAAGATCAGGCTTATGGAAAAGAGCAAAAATGAACTATACCAAGCCAAAAGAATTTTAGGTAAGCACAAATTTAATATCTATATTTCCTGCTTATTGAGTAAACCATAGGAAGTTAATACTTCAGATTTTCAGGAAGAAAAAGACCCACCTACATTTTTTTTTCTGGAATCTAATTGCAAGCACATGCCATAGGAAGAATCATCAAATGTTACAGCCAGAGGGACACTTTCGAGAAACTAGTGGCTCAGCCCCTGATTTCAGAGGGAAGGTCATCACACTACCTGTATGACAGTCATTGCTACTGAGTGCTGCATTTCTGAGTCACAAATAACATGAGTAGACATCTAGAATGCAATACTCACAGGAGCCCCATCAATAAAAGACAGTGCTCTCTATTATTCTTCTGAAGAATAAACTTCAGTCTACTTAGCTTCATACTAAATCTCTGTAGAAGACCCCCAAATATTTGTTTTAGCTCCTTTTTACACCGCTTCTGTTTTTTGCTGGACCTGAAAAAGTATGGAAGATTCTAGAGAGAATAGATGTGTTGCCAAGAAATTGTTATTCCTCTTTGATTTTTCTACCATCTGTTTGCATACACTTGAAAAAATCTTTCCTTTCTTATTGCCTACTATATTTAAGAAATTTAGAATTGTACTTCTTATGTGGAGACTTCATTGATTGTTCTTGTTTTAGAATTACTGATTCCTCAAGGGCTCTCACAACCATTTTGCTGGATCTTTTTCAATATGCTTTGTCTAACTTTATTCTATTAAGTTTAAAAATCATAAAGACAAAAACCAAGCTTTTATTTTAAAAAGCTTTTTGGCTTCCTCCAACACCTCTATAAAAATGACATTAGAGATTTTTGCTTATTATAACATTCATCCACATGCTCCTTTGAATTTGAGTATTAAATCATCATAAGTTTTAAATTAAATCCATGTCCTTCATTGACATATATTTGTTGTGCATGTATTAGCACGGTTTTTTAAAAGCCAAATTTATTGATAGAATGTATTATCATGCAACCTTGTTTGCTATTTACTACAATGTATTATCATGCAACCTTGTTTGCTATTTACAAACCTATAAATATTTTTTAAACCTAAATTTTTTTAAATAAAAAAAGAAAGGGGATAAATTGCATTTCATAGGAAGAAGGTAGAGTCTGTGGGAACTGGGATTGCTTTTGATCCCATGAGTAGTTAAAGGTGAGCAGAGCACTGGTGTGGTGTCTAATGAGATAAAATAACAAACGTTTAGTTGACTCCTGGGAAGACGTTCTGAATGGGAATAGGTGGACAAAGATGGAAAATATTAACAATGAAAATAGCACAGCCTTCCATCCGGGACACAATCAACTATAGCTAGATTTTGTTCTTGAGTGAAGCCTGATCTATATTTAAATGATTAATGAAGATATTTTCAATTGTTAATTTTTAGGACACTTAATTAAGTTAATGGTCCTGAATGTAAGGAAAATTGCAAAGATTTTTCACATTCATTGTGGTGAGCAATTGGCTTAAAATTAGAGCAATTTGATTCTGTTTAGAGATACTTTATTAATCTTTCATGTTGCCTTAGGTGGATCATTGGACATTTCTGGAATTGCGTTTCCTCATTTTTTAAACATGAGGGAAGCCAGAGAGTTTCCACCCACTGCTTGCCCAGGTTGCAGAATATACCATTCTATTACTGAATTCAGCTGAGGATAATGTGTGAGTTGAGAAGCAACTTCTTGAAAATGACTCATTTTCCTCACAAATGATTTATTCCATTGAATTCCCAAGAAGAATATTTATTTCAGTGTGATGATGTACAATGTGCATTTTGCCTGTAATTCAAGCTTCAGTAAGCCATGGCTACTTCCAAAAATGATGACTCTCATCTTTCCACAGCTTCGGTGGAAGACCACCTTGCTGTACCTGATTTACAAAGGAGGTTGCCCACTATTTCTGATTTAACTAAAGTTTCTTAAGCTTCAAATTCTGTTGGCAACTGACTCAAAATTAGAGTCATGTAATTGTGTCAGTTTTGACTCAGCAGATTCCCATGTGAAATTAAAAAATTGTATTTTAAATTATGACACATAATGAAAAAATATTTTATTTCAAATCTAAACCTTAAGTCAGATCGACACACATACAAATGTAAGAGCTGGTGATTCTAAAAATATGGGTATCATATGACTCAACCCAGTTGAGGACAAAACATAAGATGAATAACTTTCCCTGATTGTGACTTTTCACTTGATTTATTTTCTCGTTCTTTAGTGATCTCTCTTTTAACCTCTGTTTCTAAACATTACATTCATTCACAGATTGGACTCGATGTATTTGGCCTTTCTGGAATAATCCTATGCCCCTTATTCTGGACCAAGGTTTGTTTTCACTAACCAGTCTGTGAAGACACTCTAACTCCTTAAGCCTTGTAGCAGAAATTGTCTTTGGTGAGCTTGATCAGCTTGGTGAGCTTCATGTTTGTTTTGTTCCATAACAAAGAGAGGATGTGATGGCTACAACTCCGAACGCACTTAATCTAAATTGTCTGAATAACTGAGATATTGTTTCTAAGAACACTTGTAATCTATAGGGAATTAGGCGCTATTTGATTGTAAAATCATCTTTCACTTTAATAAATTCTAAATGTGTGTATACACATGTTGATTTTCATATGGATATCTATATATGTATATATGCATGCATACATGTCTGTGTGGGTTCACATGTATGACTGTGTATGTTATATATTTGTATGTACAGACATTGTGTGTGAGGGTCAGGTATATGCTTGTGAGAGTAATTGTTTTTACATATGGATTTTATATGCATATTCGTATGCATGCCTTCTACTTGTGCATGTAGTAAGTGTGAAAGAAGGAAGGCATTTTTATTTTCATTCATGTTCCCTAGATTTAGCTGAGCTTATTGGCTCTATTTTTGCTAAACAATAATTATGCCTCATTTAACCTAACACTTGTTTAACATCATCACAACTCTTTTCATTTTACCTGTTTTACATATTTTCAATTTTTTTCTCTCCAGAGAAAGTATTACAGAGATACAGCTCTTCTCTGACTTCAAGACAAGTCGCGATAGAGACCATGAGAGCTTTTGAAAGCAATCTGGTCATTTGATCTAGGCCACTTTGGTGCTAGTTATAATACTGGGCTGGCTCTCTGATCTTTTACAACACCTGGCTCATTGCCTCATTGCTATATGTTTCCAAAACATGTAAGCGATTGTAGCATCACAACCTTTCTTCTTGACAGCCCAAACCTTGCTTTTGGTTACACTATATCCCTTAAAAAATTAAAAAAAAAAACACATATACTCATTGCCTATATCACTCTGGTTCTTCCATTCACTCAAGGGGTCCTGGTGGATTTCTGCCTGCCCATTAGAGCAATTCAGGGTCTATCTTTGAACTTGCCTGACACTCTCTCTTCTCTATTAGTTAGCCCTTCCAACAGCAGTGACAAGAAAAATAGCCATTTGTTTCAAGCAGTTATAGTTTAAGACTTTTCAAAAACTACAAACAAAAATACAATAAAAATGAAACTTTTTTTCTAACTCACAACCACACTCAAATACACAGGTATCATGGTGTAAATTATTGTCAATGTTGGGTTAACCAAAAGATGAAAAGGATACATAATGAGGTGTGGGCCAAAGAAGGAAACTGCCTCAGGAATAGGTCAAATGTGTTTAGTTTGTGTTTCCTTAGATATTTTTATAATAATGAAAATTTAATAAATTGACATTTCTAGTGTTCCAGAAATAATTATATTCCATAATTACCTTCAGGCATCTTCCTCTACAACATAAAGAACATTTTCCCAGCCTTTCCTCCTGAGGTGGGTTAACTTCTGATCAACTTGTGACACTCAGCGGGACAGAATCAGCATAGTTCTGGGGTAGAAGGCGACCCCTGAGGATTGGTGCCAACAGCATAGAACTTCAGTGGAAAATGATATGCTGTTGATTCTTCTGGAGAAGCTTGTCATGCAATTTTTTTCCTGATAAGAATTCATCTGTTCTCATTGCAGGAGCTCAGGTCCTCGTTGTTGCTAAGGATGGTGGTGGTTATTTGGAGGGGACCTGGTAATTACCTTGAGCATTGCTTCCTGGCTCCATATAGATCCCTCAGCCTGCTGGTACAGATCCTTCATCTCACTGGTGCAGATTTTCTAGCTTTTACCACTAGCCTTGGGTCTTCCCAGTGCAGATCCTTGATACAGACTTGTGTGAGACATTGTTGTGGGCTCTAGATCTTTAGCTGGATTTGTGCAGGACATTGCTGTGGGATGCAGGCCCTCAGCTGGATTCTTTGGGTCTCCAGTGAATGGACAGAACTCCTGCTCTCTTCTGTGTTTGACTTCTTTCATGAGTATGATAAAATAATGCTATAAATTATGCATTCTGTAGTAAATATATTCCTTTGCAAATCCTCACTACAACACCTCCTCAAGCTTGCTCCACTTCAAGGAGTTTCTCTGCTTCAGAAAATTAGACCAGATCCTAATATGTGACTGTTCCATTTCTGGTGAATAGTGCAAATGGTAGTCACGCTGCCTTTCCTATATCTGAAATGCCCTTGAGTTTTTTATAATGTCAAAAGATAAACATAACTTATAATAATGGTAGTTATGAAATATGAAAACTCTACATTGAAATGCATGTCTGCAAGTGCTCCTCCATCATGTAAAATGTTTCAAAAACAACGTGCAATTCTGTATGTGTAGTGTTTAAACTGAGGTTTAAAGAGGTTCTTTTTCCTTCACATATGAATTATCTGTGTAACCCAAGGCAATTCATAGAGCCCCCTTGGACTTCAACTGTTTCAGCTGTGAATGTAGAATTAGCATAGCTGGTTCTTCCTAAAATAGAAGCTGCATCAAGCATGTTTTATGCTCCACCCTCTCTGATTAGGTAATTGCTGACTAATTCCTCTACTACAAGGAAAAGTTGAAAGAGAAATTTGAGTAGTTGTTTTGTTTTGTTTTGTTTTTTGCCTAAGTCCAACTCAGACTCTGATAGACACTATTGTGCATTATTCTTATTGCCACCACCTGGACAAGCATCGCGATCGGAGTTGCAGAATCCAACCTGGCTCAGTAGAAATAGAAAATTAAGTGCAGGCAGCAATATTCAATGGTTTTTATTTCACATTCGTGTTCATCTCTTACAGGGATTTTCCTGCCCTTGTCACTATTCCTGGCCCTACTTGTCTCATCTCCACCCACTGGTAACCACATATTCTGTGTTATCTAGAGCTCCCAGAATGCTACCTGGTTGATATCTGTATGTCCTTGGACAAGAAGCTGTATAATGTATAATTTAATGATGCTTATTCTGTGTTTACCTGGGCATTTAAATAATGTCATAAAACTACCAACAATTTTTTTCTCTTGCTAACAAAGTCCCTTAACCAATTTCATTATATTTCCTGGGATTTTTATTTTCTCTACCCCTGAAAGCAAGCTGATTTGGGCCAGACAATATATCCTTTTTTACTTCTTTATGCATCTTATATGATAATATAAACACACTATGTATTAAGTAACTGTTGACTGGATTCATGACTGTGTACACACACAAACGGTTTCCCCACAACACACAGGGAAATTAAGGAAGTCATAAGTAGCTTTGTCTTGAATTTCTGTACAGAGAGTAAATCATGACCTCATACTGAGTCATCCTCATTTATGAAGAAGCTGCAATTATTACAACCTTACTTTTTTATGCTAAGAGAAAATATGCATTCTAGTGGCACTTCCCAAATTAATTGCAGTTCTAGTATTTGAGATCATACATTTAGCGAGATTTATCCTATAGGATAAAAACTAACAACTATAACTATGTAAACTGTACAATTTAGTAAATGGTTTTTATACGCATTATTGTTTAATTGCCACAACAGCTTTATGCAGCAGAATGTGTTCATGTCTGTATTATCAATCAGGTATAAATGGGAGAAACAAACAGTAGCACTTATGTGAAAGAGAAAAATAGTTGCCAACAGATTTTGAATATCTGAAAAGATAAAATAAATGTAATCAGTAGAGTAATTACAGGTGGAAGCTCAGAAGAAGGCCTTCAAAATCTGGAGTTCAGACTTGGAGAAGACAATCCCTGTAGCTGGTCTGAGCATCTCTGGAGAAGGGAAGGTGGTTTGGTTTGGAGGTGAGAAGTGAGTGTTGACAACATTGCAGATTTCAGTCACCTGCTTATTTTTGGAAAAGTTCCACAGCATCAGTGATTCTCCCAAGTACAAGCAACAAAAGAGTTGATAACAAACACAAAGGGAGGCCCCTTGCTTCTCTGGTCTCCTAGCTTCCTCCAGCACCACCTGCTGTCAGGTGGAAAAATGAAGCCCATTATCACAAACATGAGAGTGGATGGACCATCATTCTAGCACCCACCGTGAAGCAAAGTTTAATAGGCTGGGTTTAGTCCCCAGACAGAAGAGTAATCACTAGCACACTGTCAAAGCATTGAGTGTCAGAGATTTTCATTAGGAGTTTTCCAATAAACTAACAATCAGTACAGTGTATATAGTACAGATAGATTTCTTTCATCTCCAGAGTGAGTCCCAGATTATTAACGCATTCATCATTCTCCTTCAGCATTAAGGAAAGTGGCGTGTGTGTGTGTGTGTGATATACCATGTACAAAGATGAAGTGCAATTCAAAAAATACGTTTGTGTTTGCTGACTGTCTCTAGCTCTAACAAAGATGTTTAATAAGTTATGTTACTTTTATCTTTCTGAGCCTCAATTTCTGCACCTGCACAGGCACACAATGGGTTTTCTGTCTAACAAGATTAAATCATGCAGTGAATTAATATTGCAACCGCAGTATGCAGGTCACTGTGTTAGGCACTGGGAATACAGTGAAAAGCACGACTTCAAAGATCACCTTCAAAAGAGGTTAGAAAGGCACAAAGCAATACACACTAGTGAAACTACCAAAGAAAGGATGTACATTAACTATAGAGTATCTCATTGCAAATAAGTTAATTCCTATGATGGAAAATAATTATTTTTGGTACCTGGAATTTATGTTTTTTAAACCTGAAGAAGTCCTGCAGAGTAAAGAGACCTGACCTGGAATGGGGTCACTGAAGACTTCAAGGAGGGGCATTTGAACTAAAACCTGCACATGAATAGGAGGTATCTGTATAATTGAGGGTAGGACTCATTACAAGTGAAAGAAGCAGCAGACATTCTGTGATAAAAGGAGCAGGGCACATTTAGAATCATGAAAATTCATAAAACGAGTTATCTATCCCCCAAGTCAAAGGTGCTTCCCCACCCCAGGCATTAACAAACCTAAGGATGTGTAGAGCAAATAATACCAGTACCTTACTGTATATATTCATTCACCAGAAATTTAGATTGTGATAATAATATTGGATTAAAAGTTTGATTCCTTGGTCACAGCAGCTTGTTAATTAAAGGTACAAAGAGGAGGCTGATTAGAGAGGAGAATTTTGCACTTGAGGGACAAATAGGATTATTTTTCCTGAGAGATTAGAGTAGTGCTCCTGGCAGCAGGCCAATTGCAAAGAAGAGTGCAGATTCTCCAGTGAAATAAATTTCATATCTTTTCTAGCATTCTGTAGGAGGACAGGCCTCCCCTGCACATGTCCAAGGGCAGGGAAGAAAGCAAAGTTTAACAACTGCTCACCCAGAGATTGTCGAGCTTCCTCAGTACTGACTGTGTGACTTGCTAATTGCTCTTGGTGGAGATAACTGTGTTTGGAATTTATTTGACTTAAAAGTGTGTGGAACTGTGTATCACTGACACCACATGATTAATGAGGAAGGCTGGTTTGCACATCCTCTGTGACTGAGATTGGGGCCTTGTCCCATCTTGAGGGGCCCCCTGGACTTGACTCATCAAACACAGTGGCCTGTGTTTCATTAAACTCAGCAGTTTGGTTTCCAGAGGGGTGATTTGGAGAGACAGCACAAGGTGGAACAAATGAAGAAGTCAGGAGAATGATGATAAAATCCAGCACGTCTACAATAGCTGAAAGGCAGCGTGGTGTGTAGAAAAGCAGGGGCTCCCGATTCAAATGAGCCTGAGCTAGAGCCTCTTGGACAGGTATGAGTCATGTGATTTGGGGAAAATTAGCTTAACTCATTGTGCCTCAAATTACCTGTTATAAGATAGGGAGCATCCGTTGTACCTTGATAGAGCCCTGAAGAACATTTAGATGAAGGTCATCTAAAAATCCAGCAGTGTCCGGGCATGGTTTTCTTGTTCAATATTTTGTTTCTACAACAATGCATTTTCACACACATTCTTTTACTCTGGCTGAGATCAGCCCAGAAATCCAAGTCAGTAAAAGATGCATAATTTGTATGTAAATATTGCTACCCTACACTGGGCATTGCATAACTAATATGTGTAGTTGGAAGGCCTGCAAGGCATCCAAGGACAATCTCAGCTTCAGTTCTCATAATTTCTTTAATGATCCATTCTCTCTGTGTTCAGCTGGTGCCCCTTAGGTGAAGTCACTCCCCTCCGAAGCCACCCTCTATCCTACATTGCTACATAGCTTACCATCCAGGCATTGGTGTGTGCCACTGGTGTGTTCCCTATGGCCGTGACACAAATGCAGAGGGCACATGTGCCTCTTGTACACAATTGCCTACGCCTACACACTTTGTCCTCCCAACACGGATCAGTCTTTCTTTTTTCCCTGTCACTCCAATATTCTATTTTTTAATTTCCAAAAAATTCACACACATGGATTAAGTAAAGAAGTATGATTGTTTCTGTTGTGGTTTACATCCAAAATGTCCCCCTAAAAGTTGTGTGTACTCAGAGGTGGCATTTTTGGAATGTGATCGAATCATGCAGAGCACTATATTTATGAATGGATTAATCCATTAAAGAGTTCGTGATTGAATGTGCTGCTCAAAGATGGGGTGTGGTAAGGAAGGGTGCATTTGCATACCACACTCCTCATTTAGGTGTCTGTTGACTACTTACCATGGAGGGAACAGAATTCCTCCACCATGTGCTTCCACCATGTTGTTCCACCAAGGACCCAATAAACCATAGACTGAATCTTCTGAAAACCAAGATCAGCAACAACAAAAAAGTACAATTGTTTAAATTCTGGGTATTGCATGTTTTGTGTACATGACAGGGAAGTGACTGATGCATTTACATTATCTCTTTCCATGAATTATTGGAAAAAGTGCAGGATCAACCATGGCCACTTTTCTCAAACCACTGAACTTATAAATAGTGATTTAAAGTCGATATCAGATCTTCTTGTTGCCAACAGTACTTTGATTTGATGATTCTAGGATGCCTATATTATGGACTATGAGGTGGTCAGTGCCACTGTTCATTCCTTTATTGACCTGCTATCATCATTTGTTCAGAAGCTGAGGTCAATATTTAGGAGTTCTACTTGAATTCCTCCTGTTTTGCTACTTCCAACATCTGAATCACAAATATGCCTTGTGAGTTACAACTTCTCATTCATACGTACACCACGTCAACACCTTCTTATCACCTCCATGGCTTCCGCTGTGAACCTGTTCTCCATCCTTTCTTACCTGTGCTCCAGCATTAACCTGCTAAGGACTCACCCCTTCCAACAACATCACATAAGTGAAGCTTTTAGTATTCTTCAGAGTATCCACAATGATTTTTAATTAGGGAAATCTGGTTATGTCAAATTTTTAAGCAGGAAAGTTTGTGGCTTCTTATGAAAGTCAGATGGAATCTCAAAGTCCCTGATTGTCTAAAAAAGGTTTCACAATCTGATCTACTCTTGTCTTCCTGTGTACTCTAGCATGGTCGGCCTTGCTAACTCTATTCTCATTTTACATTGTCATCCTTTAAACCCTAAGTATATTTTAAACATTTTTAGACTTTGCTGGCAGTATATAATATTTACATTCCTTGTGTGGATCTGGTACATGTTCATAACACATCTTAACTCTTGTTTTATGCCCTTTCCCTCCCCTCTACCCATCTTTTAGTCCTATTCCTATTTGAGCAAAACTATTTTCCTACTTCCTAAGATCTATCTTTTATTTTTCTCTTTACTTATAATTCAGATTTCTCACATAAAAGAGTGGAATATTTTTTCTGATTCATACATCTGTTTCCCTAATTCCTAGAACAGTGCTTGGAAAATAGTCATCAACAGCATTTAACCTATGAATGAATTTACAGATTGATATTAAAATGAATTGAAGGTCCCAGTGATTACTGTCAAGGAACTTCTAGCCAGGTGAGGTAGCTGGTCTATCAAACTAAATTGCACATAGTAATAGTGTTGGAAGTCACTGAACGATGAACTCAAATCCCATGTTGGTCAAAGAAAGCCTTGTAGTCAGAGAAATTTCAGCCACCTGTAGCAAGATACTAAACTTCCCGGTGACCCTATTGTATAATCTGAGACTATTTTCCTTATGTCATATTTAGGAGGATTAAATTAATGAAGCACTAAGAAGTATGGTTTTTACATAGTGATTACTTGATACAATTAGTAATTCTCCTACTAGTAGTAAGGCTATTATTATCTTTCAAGCATATGGTGTGGACCGTCTTTGAGGTGTCCCAAGAGCAATGAAGGCATTGATCATCACCAGTCTCAGTGTTAGCATGACTTGGCTGGCATCCCCATCATAAGCCTGGGAAAGGTGCTATCAGGTAAGCTCAGTAGCTATGTGCTCCCTGTACGATATCTTCCCTCCTGAGCTGGAGTTACAGCAGGTTGAGGGCCTCAGGGTGTTGCTAATACAAAGCTTGATACAAAGCTTGATTGTTTAGCAGAGTAAAATAAAAATCCTGTTTCTCCTTCTGACTCAGTGTGCTCCTCCGCTCTCCCTTTCCACACAGAAGAATCCAACAGGAAGTGAATGTGCAGAATGGCTTGCTCTATGTCACTTGGTGAAAATAGTCCTGCCTGTCTTTTAGAGTGACTATAAGAATCTCAATAAACACTGTTAACTCTTAATTTTTTAAAAGAGGCAGCTAGAGGGGAAGATGAGTATTTGTGTCAATCTTTGTGAAGAACAATGATGTATAATAATAAAGCCTTCATTGACTT
Source organism: Hydrochoerus hydrochaeris (assembly GCA_004027455.1). NCBI lineage: Eukaryota > Metazoa > Chordata > Mammalia > Rodentia > Hydrochaeridae > Hydrochoerus > Hydrochoerus hydrochaeris. Next base: position 107,401 of record PVLA01004986.1, on the reverse strand, counting down.
TTACGTGGTTCCTGAAACCGACTAATTCTTTGGAATTTTCTGAATAATAGGATTTTTTGTTGGTATTCATTAGCCTTCAGGGCCACACCTGAATTTATCCTAAGGGAAGACTCATGATCCGGGGGGCTTATCAGCAAGAACAGTAAGTGTGTCATTAGAGGGTTAGAGATTTGACCCAGTCGAGCTACCGTAGAAGGGAGGGCAACTGGAGATTCAGTGCAATTATGCGGTATGTTATACAGCCAGTCAAGCTGACTTAATAAAACAGAAATTATAAATAATTCCACCCTAAGCTTAGTGGAGCTGTCTGGTTGGGGGAAAAATTGTTGTGCCAGAAAGTGATGGGAACATGATCCTCTGGAAGACCCTGTGGTGGCTCTGGGCCAAGAACCCACTCGGATTTCATCTTATCTTCCTCTTTATGTAGCTGGTCCTGATATGTATTCTTTATGGGAACCGAAGTATGATATAGCACTTTTCTGAGTTTGTGAATCATCCCTGTAATATATTGAGCTGAAGCCTCGTTGAGAGAACATCTTGGACTTCTATCGACTTATGCTGCTGACCCCGCTTGCAGCTGGCATCTGAAATGGGGCAGCCGTGTTGTGGACTGTGCCATGGTGTCTGTGACTCTGAGGTTATCTCAGGGTGGTTGGTATCTGAATAAGTGGGGAAACATCACTTTAGAGACATTCTGACCTGCTTAACACTTCTTTTTGTTATAATTTAGACTTAAAATGTCCTCCAAAAATTTCCTATGCAGGCCTTTCAGATGGCGATTTTACCCTGCGGCACTAACCCCATCAGTTAGGCGGAGCACTGCAGTTGGCTCAGGCAGGTAAGGGAGGCGGCTGTCTCGAGGGTGTGTTTCTTCTCCTGCTGCCAGTTCCCAAGAAATGAAGAGCATTCCTCATCCTTGCCCTTTTGCCACGATGCTTATGCCTTGGAGCCATCTAACTGTGGACTGATGATTCTGAAACAATGGATTGAAATAAATCCTTTGTTTACTAAAGTACATTTGTCCCAGCCTTTGAAAGTCATCTAATACATGTATATACTTTTTAACGATGTGGACTTGCACGTATATTTACCATCAACAAGTGTCAGTATTTTCATCTATCATTTTTTATTTACTGGGCTATGGGTCACAGGTAAGAATTCATAGTACTGTACATAAAGCTCTGTGCACCCTTCCTTCAGGGTAATCAGTACCTAGTCATTATTACTTTGGGTCTGAGCTACAGATTCCATTATAGTGTCTCACACAAAACTTCCATTACTGTGTTCCACTTAAAGGCCTCACAGAAGATAACCTGAGTCACTAAGGTCCTCATCAGCCTGCTAACTTGGAATGGTTTTCATCATTGCTGTTGACAAGGGTGGTCCATCCAGTGAGCCGGTCGATGGACAGAATAAAGGTGGATAAAAGCAGCAAAATCCATAGTTGGACCTCAGTATCTGTTCTTTGTGTGTGGCAGGGCCAGTAGTACCCCTTTTTTCTCATCTAACACAGCCCCCTCTGGCAGTAGACAATCACCAAAGTAAAAAAAGAACAGTTATCTGTGCTCTCAAAATATAAATGACTTAAACTTTTTAAAAATTTACTCTCTTTTTGTCAGTAGCTGATAGAAAGATTTAATGCCATAATATATTACCAAAAAAAGAAGGAAAAACAGCTAAAGTCAATGCCAAGTCGGTACCAGTTGTCAACATGGTAGACTTCAATGGAGGCATGTGTATTTTCCCGACAGCCAGAAGCAACCAGACAGGCCATGGACACCACACCTTAGAGGTACTGAATCCAGCTGGTTTCAACAAAATTCTCCATCTCACTGCCCTTGGTGCAGTTTTTACTCCATGAAGTCACTGGATAAATAATTATGGCAAAGTATATGAAAATATATTATCTTTTTCACCTTACAAATGCATAATTCAAATAAATAACAGAAGTTTCCTTAATGATACCCTGAAGATAATAAACAATTTATTCTGTGTTTTTTAAAGACTTTGAGAGATTTCATGTTAGCCCTGACAATTATAATATTCATCATATTCGTCTGTCACATTTTGAATTATTAACACCATTTTTTGAAAGGAAATGAAAACCTCAAAATAAGAATAAAGTTGAGGCATTTCTCTTTCTGACTGACAGCAAGGATTTTATGGCTGGTTCCATTTCTTCCTCTGAGGTTTACAGCATTTATTTCTTAAAGAAGCCTCTTAAAAAATTCAAGTTCCCACAGTACCCTGATTTTCTGTTTCTTATGAGTCCAGTAAGAAACTAAGACAAGTAATTGGAAATCATTAATATGGAAAACAGGTAATATGTAACTTTAATGTATTTTCATGGGGAAAGAAAGATACACTTGTTCATTCTCCTGTCAAGTAATGTGGACTCGGGAATGGGAACATGCTACGTACGACCATAGTAATATAATTACTTTCCTATTGCACTGATAGAAAAGGAAGAATTTTTACATTTTATATACAAAGAATGTAATGCAAAAACCAGAAGATAGAAGATCAAAGAAGGAGGACTTTGGATACTGAAATATTGGCTTACCCATCTGGCAGTGATATTTTAATTCCTTGAGCTAACATTAAATTATCTATACAATAGGTTACTATCAGAGACAATAAAATTAGTTTATGTATATAAAATAAGTATTGTATGAATCAAAGTAATTTATGTTAATAATGTTAGTAAGTGAAAACTATTTCTCCAAAATCCTATGCTTTTAAAGATTATTTATTGCTTAAAAATTGACCCTTTAAAACAATGTCCTTCCTTTAATATCACTTTCTTTGTTTCAAAATGTGTTTTGTGTTAAAACTAATATAGTTAATATAGCTTTCTTTTGATTATTATTAGCTTGCTTTATCTTTAGTCATCTTTTACTTTAATCTACCTGTTCCTTTATAAAGTAAATTTATTAAAGATATTACATAATTACATTTTATTTGTTTGTGCTTTCTTGTTTTATTCACTCATCTGATAATCCATGTTTTCAATTTAATGCTGAACCTCAAACTTCTGGAAAAAGAAGAACAAGTGAAGCCCAAAGCTCATATAAAGGAGGAGATTATAAAGATCAGAGAAGAAATTAATGCAATTGAGACTAAGAAAACAATACAAAGAATTGATGAATTGAAGGGTTGATTCTTTGAAAGATTAAATAAAATTGGCAAACACTGAATTTGACCTTACCAAGAAAAGGAAAAAAAACAAGAATGAAATCCATGTCATTCAAAATGAAAAGACTTAAATCACAACAGATCCTGCCGAAATCAAGATCAACTATGCCTACTTCAAGAACCTGTATTCAAATATGATAGAAAAGGCACAAAATGGAGAGATTCCTAGATACACCCAAATTGTCAAAGCTGAATTGAGAGGATATAAAAATTATAAATAATCTAATGCCAGTTAATGAAATTGAAGATGCAATTAAAAACTTAGCAATGAAAAAAAGCAGTTCCTGAAGAATTTACTACTGAATTCTACAAGAAATTTAGAGAAGATCTGATGGTAATACTCCTCACACTCTTTAATTAAATTGAAAGCAAAGAGATACTCAAAGACATTCCTGGAAGCAAGCATTACTCTGATTCAAAAACCAGTGAAAGATCTAACCAAAAAAGAACTACAGACAAATCTCTCCATGGACTTGACACAAAAATCCTCAATAAGATACCAACAAACAGATGCAACAAATCATCCAGAAGATGATACCCCATGACCAAGGAGGATTCATCAAGGATGCAGGCATGGTTTGACTTATGCAAATCAATAAATTCAGTATAACATAACAGCACATCCAAGGGCAAAAATTGTATCATCATTTTTCAATAGACACACAAAACTATTTTACCGAGTGAGACACCTATTCATGATAAAAACCTTACAAAAAATTGGAATAGTCCTTATCTCAAGCTGATAAAATCCAACTATGGCAAACCAACAGCCAGCATCATAATAAATGGACTAAAACTGGAAACATTCACTATAAAACCAGGAACAAGAGAAGGATGTCCACTGTCACTACTTCTATTCAATAGAGTTCTGGAAACATTAGCCAGAACAGTTATATAAGAAATAAAAAATAAATTAAAGGAATAATGATAGGAAAGGAAAAAGTTCAATTATCATTATTTGTGGATGACATGCTACTCAATAGAGAAGACTGTTTAGAGTCCTTCTATGCAATCATTTTGTGAGTAAATTTTGATTAGGGATTGTCTGGGGCCTATTATCTTGCCATGTGAGTTGGCTGTGGTATGCAGAAGTGTAATTCCATGTGCCTACAAGTCACACTTGAAGCCTCGGTGGTTCTACGACTCTGCTATGTTCCAGGAAAGGTTGCATTAGCTGCAGACATCTTGGTTCCTTGAGAATGGAATAGTATTTTTAAAAAGAAAAAAAGGCTTTCACCTGGGGCAAATAACAAACCTCTTACTAAACTGCCATGTCGCCATGTCTCCCCACCACCCTTATCATTAACTTTAGATCACCACCCACCTTCTGAATCATCGGAAGTGATCCTTATCAACAAGAGAGCCTTCTCAGCACAAGACCACCACCATCCTCTGAGTCATTTGATAAGCCCCTTACCGTTTTCTTCTACGTAAATCTGATCAATAAATACTGAAGTTCTCACTGCCTCCTGGACTATTGATCCCCATGAAAAAATGGTCATCTCAGATCTCACTGCACTGCTACACTCTATGCTGCTTTTTCTTTTTGACATGTACTCTAATATCTTGCAGAAAATTTGGAAATCACTGCAAGGGTTCCTGATAGAAGACTCCAAAAATTACAGCAAAAGACTTCTAGATTTAATAGCCAAATTCAGTAGTGTAAGTGGCTATAAAGTCAACACCCCAAAATTGATAGAGTTTTTGTACACAACAAACTCACTAAGAGAAAATAGGGAAAACAAATGCTTCACAATACCATCTGTTGTAGTCAGGGGTTATACAGAGAACAATTAGAGTCAGGACTTGGAGTTTATAATATGATTTTATGATGGTCTCCCAGGGTTACACAATGTAGAAAATGTAGGAAATCTATCCACAATGCTAAAGACATAGAATATTTAGTCAAGGGCCTGATTCTGACAGCAATGTCCCGCATGAGTCTAGATGAAGACCCAGAGCTCATGACAATACCTCCCATGCATCCAACTAGGGCCCACAAGAGGACTCTTCCGGATGCATGCTGGGAAGGCCCAAAGGTCAGCGGTGGAAGCTAGGAAGTCTATGCCAGCAGGGTGAAGGAGCTGTGCTGGTAGGTTGAGGGTTCTACGCTGGAGCTGAGAAGTCACACTCACAACAAAGACCAGAGCTGTCCTGAAAAGCTCCACAGCCATCCTCAGTGACACAGAGGCCCTGAGCTCTTCCGGCGATAAGCACAGTCGGGTACATGCCAGGAAGCCAGCGTGACAAGACCAAATGGCACACGTCTTCCTGGAGACCAAACAGCACACGTCTTCCTCTCCGAAGTCAGGAAGCAATGCTCAATGTGAGGACCAGAGCTTCTCCAGGAGAACCAACGGCTCAAACAGCAACACATAGGAGAACCCACAGTGCCTCAATGCATTAACACACCAATGTCTAAAGCACTAATGTGATAGCTTCTCCTTCTCCACGTCTCCATTTATGCTGGCAGCTTTCCTCAGGTGAAACATCTACGCTCAGTGACATGCTGATGTAATCCAGCTGGCATTAAGTTGACCACCAGATTTTAACCCATAACACCATCAAAAAGCTGAACTTCTTAGGAATCAATCTAACAAAGGAAGTAAAATATTACTTTGAAAAGGAAATACTGTGATAAAACAGTTTGAAGATGTAATCAGAAACTAAAAAGATATTCCTTTTTTTAGGAAGAACCAACATAGCAAAAATGACCATACACTGAAAATGTTTATACAGAGTTAATGCAATCCTGATCAAAATACCAATAGCATACATCACAGTATCAGAGAAAATAATCCTAGAATTGCATAAGTGATTTTGGGCACAAAATGCAAGGCAAGGGACATCACTAACACTGACCTGAAATTATTCTAGAAACCTATTGTGATAAAAACAGCATGGTACTGGGGGAAAAAAACACTTGAGGATCAATGAGCTAGATTACAAGATGCAGAAATAATTCTAAACACACTGAGCTACTGTGTCTTTGACAAAGGTGCCAAACATGTTCACTGGAAGTAATGTAGCCTCTTTAATAAACAGTGCTGGAACAACTGGCTTTCTTCACATGGAAGACAAAAACTAGACTCACGTCTTTCACCATACATTAAACTAAAACTGGAATACATCAATAGGACTACTATCTATAATACAGAAAGAACTCAAAAATTCAGATTCCTGAGACTAAAAGACTCAATCCAAAAAGGAGAATCTGAAATGAATATAAAAATTACAGACAGCAAATAAATTTATGAAGAAACATATGGCATCACTGGTTATTTAAGAGATGAAAACTAAAACAATGCTGAGATTTCATCTCTTCCAGGAAAAAGGGTTATTATTAAGAAATCAACCAGTAACAAATATTGGTGGCTTTTGGGGGGGAAAGGAACACTTTTCTACTCTTGGTTGGAGTGTAGATTAGTGTAACCACTGTGGAAATTATTGTGGAGATTCCTCAAAAATCTAGCACTACATGTCCCATTTGACCCAGCTATTTTCCTACTTGATATCATCCCAAAACATTTTAAAGCATCATTCTACAATGATATATGCACAGACATGTTTATACGAATGTAGTTTGTAACAGTTAAATTTTGGAAATAACCCAAATGCCCACTGACCGATGAAAGGCAAAGGTGTGATTTTTTTGTGCCGTGGAGTAATAGCCATAAAGAAGTATAAATTTAAGACATTTCTAGGTATATGAATGTACTTTGTGTCCTTACTCTTTAGTGGAATAAATCAGACATGCATATGTACACAACACATTTTTTTCTGTGGTGCAAGAAACTTAAATTATAAATAAGGACCAAAATATGTATTGATATTGAAAAATAGGAAGGAAATGTTCAAATGGGAAAGGCAGCTAGAAGAGGAGGAGGAAAAGAAGAAAACGAAAAAAATAGAAAATAAGAAAAAACAGAAACAAAGCTTTTTTTTTTTTTTTTAATGAGCAGAGGAAGAAGGGTTAAAGGGAGTGGAAGGAAATGGGGAAAAAAATGCAGACGTTTCATATGTAAGTGTGATTTCCCAATTGTGAATATTTCTAAAATGTATCAATAAAATTAATTAATTAGAAAAAACTTTTTCATCTTTGCTTGTTTACTCTTGAATTCAATACATTTAGATTTAAATTTTTCCTTCTCTTGCTTTTGGTATTCTTTAGCATGCTGGGTCTTTGCTTTGATTTCTGCCAATGATTTGTTCAATGTTATTATTTCAAAAATTTCCTTTGTTTCATCACCTTGCCCCTTCTTCTTGTATGTCAGGTAGGCATATATTTTAGAATTTTCCTGCTGATATTGGATATTCTTTTCCATTTGTGTGTTTAATTTTCTTATCTTCGCTTTTCGGTGGAATAGTTGCTTGTCTTAGTTATATTTCCTGTTGCTGAGAATACCTGACTCCCAAAGTTAAAGGGTTTATTTGGCTCGTGGTTTTTAGATGTTTCAATCAATAATTCACTGGCTCCACAGCAGGATGGTATGGCAGATAGGCCCCAGAGAGGAGAAGCAGTTCATAGCAGAAGGCAGCAAGCTGAAAAGGGAGGGAGAAAAGGGACAATCCTCTTTCTATCCCTTATATTGTATGCTGGTTACCTGCTCTTGGGCAGCTTTGGGATTCACTCTGAGCACTGCAACATGAATCAATCATGAACTATAGATTCAGCGAACTCTGAAATGTCTGCACTCCCCATGAATGCATGAGGCTTCAGGGGGACATCTAGACCCAAATCACAACATTTCTGTTGACCTATCTTCAGGCTCACTGTAGCTTTCTTCTGCGATGCTCAGACTACAGGGAAACCTATCAATGATGCGAATCTACCTTATGGTAGGTGATCATCCAATGTCAGCAGATGCCTCTCTGGTTCTGATGATAGATTTCTCACTTCAGATTTTCTTTATACCCTTTGGCATGAGTTAAATTTTTTTTGTTTTTTTGTTTTTGTTTTAGTGGAGAGCCACCATGATGTATCAAATATTATTAATAGAAGTACTCAAGTCTTTCATAGAAATTTTACAAGCATCTGAAAAAGACTGAAGCCGTATTAATTTCCATTTTAGTGCTATAGTCATTAAGTTCCTCTAGTGTTCATGATTTTGTCATCTCTGTTGATGTCAGATTTCCTCCATGCTCCTCTGTGGAATCACTCTGTTGGGGCCCTTACAGCTATTTTCATTGGTAAAGTTTAGGGAGGAAAGTGTGTGGTCCAGGCATTTGATTAGTTCACCTTCTTTTAGTGAGCTGACATCTGTTCCTGGGCTTTGATATTCATACATTTCTAAAACTTTACTTTTATACTTACATGACACAGAGAGCTTAGAGGAGATGCAGTAGATGTGTTCTTGCTCCAGGAATAAAGTTCTGTTGAAAAGGCATTTGCTGGGAGAACACAGGTGATTGCACAAGCACTAATCATCATGCCACCCTGTTGGAGTCACGAGGAGATGTTCTTGCCTCTTCACTATACAAATGCATCACGGTTCCTGTTACTAAAACCAATGAGACTGAAATCATGGCCTCCCACATGTTTCTTACTCTCACCTTAGTCCAAACAGCCTGCAACAGTTCATGCAGATTACTATTTAACTGGTTCGCATAGCCTGCAGCTCCAGCCGCTTTCTCCAAGGAGGGTGGGTCTCAGCTCTGCCTCTTTGAATTTAACATTCTCTATAGGTCTCAGGGTTAGTTTGCTATGGACCCCAGTTTTCTAATAAGTCCAATAAAGGTTGCTTAATATCAGTTTTTTAAGTTCATTCTGTAGGATGGGGATGACTAATCATGATACCTTTATCTGTTGAAATTGGAGGAAATGCTGAAATTAGGAACTGATGCTGCACCCGTTCGTTAGTCTTTAATGGATGCCAGTCTAATGGTTAACTATTGCCCTGCAAGCTGCAGTACTGCTGTGCTTGTTCAGGTAATGCTTGTTCGTGTTACCATTATTTGATATGATAGTCATCTCCATTTGCAACTGTAGTGATATATCAAAGAGACGCTTTCCAATGAAACGAGTGAAAGTTCTTTACTTAGGAAGAAAAAAGACAGTACATAGATATTGCTAAGATCTGTGATAAGAGCAAATCTTCTATTTGCAAAATTGTGAATAAATAAAATAAAATTAGAGATAGGTTTGCTGTCATGTCTCAAACTATAAAATTTACAGTCATAGTACATAAAAATCGTCAGCTCAGAGTTGAAAGGTGTATGTGTAAGCATGTATTGAATAGAACATAGTTTATGTGGGGATCAATATTATCTTTCTTTTAAGGATTTACTTACTCAAAAGGTATTCCCCACAGATAAAAATGGACTTCTGTAAATCATTCCAACTGTATCAATTATATCTCAAATGAAAACAGTGGTGGTTTTTATTATATATATTTATATTTTTATAGTTGTTTTATGAGTGGTCATATTGAATTTCCACTTGCAGTGGTAATGCAAAATTTGCTCTTAATAAAAACAGTTGACTAAAGTACATGTTTCACAAGAAAAAAATGCAAGTAAGGAAATATAATGAAGATTCTGTATAGGTCTCAAGTTTGAAAGGCCTTGGTCTGTGATGGACCAGCTTTCCCCAGGCCTTTCTGGACCACATCTCAGAATTTCACCAGCTTCGAACGGCTCTTCAGAAGCCTGGATGGGCCTAACTCAGCTGGATCAGCTGCTCCGCTCAGTCTGAACGGCAGTTCTATAATTCACCCAGCACTTAAGAAGCGTTGGCTCACTCTCCCTGGAGCAGCCCTGACGTTCTGTGGGAACCAGGCCTGAAGGTAGATAGTAGAGTAATGAAAACACAGGATTAGTAACATACAGACTCTCTCTCTGCTTTCCCTTGTTAAATATCTAGGTCATTTTCCTGAAGATTGGCACCATCAGCAAGGGCATGCTCTTCAGAGCCTGAGTTTAAAATTCCAGTGCTAGACAGAAAGACCTCCTAGTGTATTAAAATAGCACCAGTGAGATCTGAGAAGACCATGCATTTTGACGTCATGTATGTTAGCACACAAGGTTGAAAGTCATAGGATGCTTTCAGAGGTAAGGAGACTACCAAGCTGAGCAAATGTTAAAAAAAATCTTTATATCTTATCAACCAATGATGTAATATGATGGGAGTCTTAAGTTCAAATTAACAATAAAAGGAGGTAATGAAAAGACAAATTATATTAGAAGTATTTGTATCAAAAGTGGGACAAGCTAGAAGAAACTGAGGTCAGTACAACATACTTATCTTAAAGGAATTCCACAGGAAATAAACAATAACTATGGCTAGCACTGGGCAAACAGTGTCCAAATGTACTGCATCAGCTCGAGTATAGAGAGCTACACACTGAGCCATATCTAAGTGTGAGAAATTTAAGAAGTAATGAGAATGTCAAAGCTGAAGCCCTGGAACAAGAGGGAGGAACTGTTGATTAAAGAATCTCAGGAGACTCCTTGTGTTATATCAATAGCAGCTAAATGGCAGAAGAGCTACAAGTGTGAGACGGTGCTAAGTAATGGAAGGCAAGATACTGCGTGGTAATTGCTTTAGTATGGAGTTGTGAGCTCTAGAAACATGACTTCTGAATTAAAGCAGTAAAGCATATAATTTACCCTAGTTTCTATCTTCTGACAACGCTCCAGAGCTGAATACTCCCTGCTTCTGTCAGCCAGTTACTTTCTAGCTTTTTTGTCCTTGCCTTTGATCTCAGTAATATTAAATCTAAGGGGAAAGTTTGATCATCAGTCAGAGTTTTCAGCACATGCTGTCCAAGAATCCTACTCTTCATGAATATGTTTAAAATTAAATTTCTTTTTAACTGTTTTCATTGTTTGAAAAATTAACAGGAAAATGGTAAATTTTCCCATCTCAAGAACAGTTCCTATCTACACAGGAGAATGCACCATAAAAATGAGGACAAGTTAAGCTACGTTGAGAATGCACCGTGTAGCATAATTTTCCACGTGTCAGAGATATGATGGAATCTTCAAAGAACACTGGAGACAGTGAGGAAGAGAGGAGGAAATGCAGCTTCCTCAGTTAGCATACATGCAAATGAGTATGGGTGAGAGTTGACCTCATGCAGTCCAACGGAGATTGATTACTTTCCTGTGCTACCTCTGTAAATCCAGGACCATCAGCTTTTGAAATTCACTGCTGTTTGTATTGGAAGCTCTTTCTGCCCGTGGTGCCAGAATAGTACCATGCAATTACATTCACCTGCCAGGAACCATTCTGCAAAACAAATGGGACAATAGCCAGGTGCCCAAGGACAAGAGAAGATAGTTATTTCACCAATATATTTGACCATCTCCAAGCAAAGCATTTATCTTCCATTCCTCATGTCAAGAATACATTACATTTTTTTTTTTTTTGGTAAACTGTATTACAATTCTTTCTCACTAAATTCAAAGGGACATGACAGAGTTCAATATTGTGCAAAGAATAAGAATGAAGGTATAAGCTTGGAACAATTAGCCTAGCCTTACCAGAAAAAAGAAATGCACATTTGATTTTTTAAACAATATCTGAATACCATCACCACGTTGTGAATATAAGGTCTGTGAAATTAGGTATCTTGTCTATTTACTTCTTTACTGCCATACCACACCCAGATCTGGAACACGTGTTCAATCAAACAATAGAATAAGTGAACAAAGGCCCAAGAACTCATGGGTAATAGAGTAGGGGGCAATAAGAGCTGTAGTTCTCTGAGTCTGTATAGCCTAAGTATCATTGTCAAATTGAACAGTCAGAAGTTACTGAAAGCTGTTAGATTGTGTAGTAAGATGATGTGATGGTTTTGTAATACATTGTGTATGTTGAATTGTCACAGACAAATTCCAGAATGTTTTATAGTTAGTCTTGACAACAGGGAAGATGTTTGTAAGTTTTGGTGCTGAGAGTCTTGCTGCACTAATTATCAAGAATAGATCTTGGTCTGTTATTGCTTTGCCTTCATTGAACTCTCCTTCAATTTCAAATGGCAGCCATTCACTTTTAGCTCCTTAAAAAGGGGTCCTGGTTTCTGCAGGACATACATATCATCAAGATCAGAGGCAAGAAGAATTTATGCTCATCAGGTTCCATCCTGCTTGTAATATTCCCTGCTTGTGGATATCAAACTTTGTAAAATAGCCCATCAAAAATGCTTAACTAGCTCCTCACTTGCATAAGTCCAATGTCCTGTATCAAGCACATGAGTGAGTGCACACATGTCCTTTAGTCAGTAGGTCTGTACCTCCTTTTGATTCCTTAATGATAGGGATATTTAGCCTAAGCATTGGGAGAAGAAATCTGTACCACTATTAAGGATCTAAAGGAAAGAAGCATAATTCTACAAATGTTATCAGATGCCACGTAAGAATTCTGAACAAAGAAATGGTTCTAATCATTTTAGTTTAACTGAACTTTCTGTCCAGGCTTGGAGATAAAACTGTGAATACATCATAGCCCTATCATAGCAAGAATGACATGATATAAAACTCAGTGTTAGGTAATTGCTGAAAGAACAAAGGCAAGGCCAACAGACCCAGAAACTGGGCCACAGGATCAAAACCTGCAAGATCCAGGTGAAATATTAAGCGTATATATATATATATATATATATATATATATATATATCTTGCCACAATAATTTAAGCAGTACATTATAGGTATTCTAGGAATTAATGCCCTTGCTTGCATGACATTGAGGAGCAAAAAATTAATTTTTCTTTCTAGATGTTTTCAGTCCTAACCCTGGTTGCATGAGCAGAATCTCTGGATTATTAGAAAATCTTTCAGAATAATTTGGAGAATCACCTAACAGCTATGAAAGGAAAATCTAGGTAAAGATTCAGGTATTGATTGGCACCTTCTGCCCTCATGTTGGCCCTTGGCAGCAGTGTTCCTTATTCTGGGGCCAATTATACGTGCTAGAGTGCTTTCATATACTACGACTCACATATGATTATCAATTACTAAGAGAAAAGACATTTTCAATCCATCCAGATGTTAGTTCTTACAATTTCATTTCTCTGTTCATTTTCTCTATACTGGTTACAGCAATACATTTCAGGCTACATGGGAAATGCCCTGTAGTTTAGCTACAACTGTAGTTATACTGATAACTAAACTTTAGTTAAGGACAAAAGGCTAATCAGTTTTCTCAAATGTTATGAAAATTGAAGTGTGTGTCAGAGAGTGGAGTGATTTGTCTTCAGCCTTGAGAGATTAGGGTTCTTGTCTCTGCTCTGTGTGACTGAGCCGAAGCCCTGCTGTGAGAGAAGAGAGGTCACAGAGCAGGTGCAAAGACCTCCAGAATGGTCATCCGCCAAGCACGGTAGCTTCATATAGAGTTAATATTTGAAATATTTTCTTTTAATCTCTCTTTCTCCCCAAAATCCCTGTTATCAGATGATACGACATTTGGAAGAGTTAATCTTTCTAGGTGGCACATTCTCATCCATGCAATGGTTACACTGACAAGTTTAAGAAATAAATAGTATGATATATTCAGATATGAATGACCTGAAACCAATTAATGTTATTATTCTAGATAAGTTACTTAAACAAGTGTCTCATTCTTTTTTAAAACTTTTATTGATACATTTTAGATATATATAATGATAACATCCATCAAAGGGAATTTGTATCTATGCATAGTTTATTTTATATGTCTCATTTTTTTCCCATTCTCCTCCCCTCCCTCAACCCCTATTCCTCTCCTATTTACAAAGGGTTTGTTTTTATTTTTTCTTGCATCCTTTTTCTTTGTCTCCCTTTCCCCCACATACCCCCCTCTTTTTCTCTTTCTCATTTGAACATTTTTTCCCATTTCCAAATATCTATCATATATTTTGAACATTACCCTTTCAGCTTCTTCTAACAGAGAAACCATGTGATATGTACACATGTGAGTCCAATTTGTTTCATTAAGAGTATGGTCCTGTAGTGCATCCATTTAACCAGGTCAAGCAAAACCTCTAGTTTTAGTTTCTGAGGAATCTCTATACTGATTTCCACAGTAGTTGCACTAACCTACACTCTCATCAACAGTGAAGAAGGCCCCCTTTCCATGCCAGCATTGGGTATTGTTTAATTTCTTGTTAATACCCATTCTTTCCAGAGTGAGATGGGATCTCAGTATTGTTTTAATTTTCAACTCCTGAATGACCAGTGATATTGAAAGTTTTTCATATGCTTATTTGCCATTTTTATTTCTTCATCTGAGAATTGTGCATTCATTCCAGATGCCCATTTTTGAACTGGGTTTTAAATTTAGGAGGATATGATTTTTTTTAGTTCTTTATATATTCCCAAATAGTCTTTTTTTTTTTTTTTTTTGAGGAACAGCTGGCAAAAGTTTTTTTTCCCCAGTTGTCTCTTTACAATATTGGTGATTTCTTTTGCTGTACAAAAGCTATTTGATAAGATGAGAGTCCCACTGTTGATTCTTTGTGGTAGTCCTGAGCAACTGGAGTTTTGTTCAGTCTTTGTCTGCACCAATGTCTTTAAGACTTCTACTTCTTTTATCTTCCAATAGACCTAGCCTTTCAATTGTAATGTTTAGACCTTTGATCAAGTTCTACCTTATCCTAAGATTTTAATTTGGCTATACCTGAATATTTACTCTGATATGTATTAATGCCTTCAGAAATGGTACTATACACTTGAGGAAATACAAGGTGACTTATTTTTTTGACTCATAGTTGATAATAACATGCAACTAGAAACTAAAAGTTTCTTGTAATATAAAAAAAATAAAAGGAAACTTTTATAGATGTGGAAAACAAGGAATATCTTTGGTACCATACGATGCCTGCAGTAGGAGGATAGAATTACTTTAAATTAATCATTAGTACAAACATGAAAATAGCTTTGTTTTAAAGTGAAGCTTTGTTTCAGCTTGAATGTGACCATGAGCACTGGTGGGCCCCAGAAACACATGGCTTGTTCATTCCGGAATGACAAAATTAGTCCGCAGATGCCTGAAAAGCTCTCTGCCATGGTGTTGTCTCACTTGAAGAACACACGCTCCTTCCAAGTGATGTCCCCTTCCTTGATCAGCTCTAATGACTGAGAGCATGAAGGTGAAAAGAACAATCCCTGTTATCCAAAGCTGAAACAACTCAAAGAATCGGAATTCTCTTTAGCTGAGCTTGCTAACACAATTTTATCCAAAACCTACATTTACCTGTGCCCAGCCCTATTTTCTTACTTAGCTTCCACCAGAGTTCATCTGAAGAAAACATCTATTGACCCTTCTGAGGAATCTGAGAATCGGCTTGCCAGAAACCCTTCAGTTGATTCTGGCCTGATTCAAGGAAGAGAGAGTGTCAGGGAACACGATTGTTGGCTGACAATGAGGGTCTCTCCGCAATGAAGACATCACACAAAGCAATGTTCTAGCTGAGATTTACTGGTGTTGAAATGGGATGGAAGGCTGGCGGAGAGCAAGGTATATCTTTTACAATACACATTGTTTGAAAAATATGGGAGAAAGAGTCACTATAAAGTTAATAGAAATTGTTAGTTCTAACTAACCTCATCTCAAGAAAAGGAAAACAAAGAGCTGAAAGTGTTTAAAATCAATTAAAAACTACATGTGAAAAAAAATGAGTCCCCTTGAAACACATAGGAAGATATCATACCTATTTTGCAGTGACAGAAAAACTGAGGACATGGCTGAAGGACTTAGCTGCAGAAGTAGTCAAGCTAAAAAAAAAAAAAAAGTCAACTCCCCCCAAAAAAACAAGCAAAAAAACCCAGGAAAATAGTCCACTCTGGCCATTAGTACATGTAAATTTTTGATTCTCTGTATTTCCTTGAATCTTCCAAGTACTCATTGCTTTATTGGTTGAAGATGCTGTAGAAGTTTTTAGAAGTTGAATCACTCTAATCCTTTTCCTGTATGCAAGACCTATAATTAGAATTAAGCCATTGCTGCATGAAACCATAAGAATAAAGAAAGCAAAGCTATGCATCAAAGAATTAGCAATATATTTCCAACATGCATGACAAAAGTTAGCAAAGATCACCCGGGTTTGGATTCCTAAGGTGCTTGAATGAGTGGATGGGATCCTGAGTTTAACGCTGAGTCATGGAGAATTTAAATACAGAATTAAAATTCCAAGGACATGCTGCCAATGTGCCACAAGCACAGTCCTAGAGGCATGGGAAGACTATGACTCACATAGATGAGGTAGAAACACTTGAACTGTATTGGAGTTGGTGCTAGAATTAGCAAAAAGAGTCATAAAAATTTGTATGATGTAGTAGTTATGTTATATAAGACTGGAATCATCCCCTTCTGCTGATTGTATTACTGAGAGTGCCTGGAAGACGTACTACTTACCAATGTGGTGAGGACAGTCTAGGGAAGAAGCATATCAGCACTTGAAGAATTTCATAAATAGTTCTTCACTGTATCCCATACTTATGGTACCAAAAAGACATTAAAAAGTTCAGTCCTAGAGACAGGGATGAGGACCCAACACAACAGAGGCAGGCCTTAGCAGTGCTGCTCAAAGGCCTCGCACTCCTGTTCACTTCTCCCTTCTGATAGGAGATGAAACCCAATGATACATTTCCTTCCTAGAGCGGCCCACCTCCAGTGATTCACCAGCGAGAAAATGCAACAGCTAAGCCTCCTTTCTGTTCTAATAGAAACAGTAATTTCCTGTTTAAAATTCCTAAGAAGTTGGCAGAAGAGTCCATTGAGATTATGTTACATCTCAACTTTTGTTTCTAGCTGAACATACTTTGTTTTTTACCCGTTCTCTCACAGTTGCAATAATTCTCTAGTAAAAATTGCACTTATTCAAATCTCTTTGCTCCAGGGAACCCACTGGGTAACAGATGTCATCTGAACTCCCATCAGTATGATCTATGTGTCACAGATGTGATTTTGGCTTAGTTTTTTTGATTCTCTAAAGATCATTTGCACTTCTGTGTCTCTGAACACTTTTTTTTTTACAGACAATGTAAATATGGTGCATCTTCAACAGTTAGCCTCATGTCAATTTAAATTTCAAATCTTTCTGTGATATTGTAATAAATTGTATGTATCAGAAAATATGCTAAACTAAAGAAACTCAAGTTGGATACGCACTCTTCCCACTAAGTGTGCAGCCAGAGACCTAGAGCATTTTACAAACCCTCAAAGTGCAGTATCACTTTTTGAAACATAATTTAAAAAGGATGCCTCTCCCACAATGATGTAAGGGTTACATTTATTTGTGTATGACCATGATCTAGAAACCTTTCGAATGCTGCACAGAATATCTGCGGGACCTTCAGTCTCATGGGACTTGGTTAACCATGCAAGCATTAATCACCAGATCCCTGGCAAAACAGTCACTGCAACAGCACATTAACATAAATAGCAAACTTTTAAATATTTAAAAGGTTTTTCAAACTCATAGCCTCAATTTTGAAGTCTTAAAAAACTTAGGTTAATTTCTGCTTCCATCACTTAATTTCTGAGTAATCTTCAGAAACTTAAGATTTTTGAGGAAGACTCTTCTTTTTTTCCCTAATAAACCATATTGATACATTTCAGGTATATAGGATGATTGAATTTATCACAGAGAATTTGTAGCTGTACATGCTATAATCCATTTCTCTTTGTTCCTGTTTCCTTACATTCTCTTCAACTCCTCCCTACTCACCATTTACAAAACATTTGTTTCCATTTTTTCTTCTTTTTATTTTTAAATTTATCCTTCTTTCCTTCCCCTTCCCTCCTCCTTTGTTCCTGTGAATTTGAACATTTTCTTCCTATTTCACAATACCTATTATACATTTTATTTACACAGTTTCTCACACCAGAGGGAAAAAGTCATATTTACACATGTGCCCAATTTATTTCACTTAAGAGTCTGATCTTAAGTGAATCCATTTACTTAGAAATGTCTCAAGTGTATCCTTTTTTATGGCTTAGTAGTCATTCATTGTATAAAAAAATCTTCTTTTTCCATTCATAAGGTGATGGTCATTAGATCTGTTTCCAGGGTATGGCTATTATAAAATATGCTGCTATAAACATGGGTGAGCATATATCACTATAGTATGATGCTTTTAACTCATTCAGGAAGAGACCAAGAAAGGGAATACTTGGGTTTAATGGAACCTCCTGTCCTAGTTTTTTGAGGTGTCTCCACACTGATTTCCACAGGGGTTGCACCAGTCAACATTCCCACCAACAGTAAGGGAGTGTTCCTATTTCCCCACTGCCCCAACAGGCTTTGTTATTGATTGATTTCTTGATAATGGTCATTTTTTTTTTTCTCTAGTGAGATGAAATCTCAGCTTTTTTCTTAGTGGAAAGCAGACTCATTACCGACCTCATGCTTGCCTGGCAGACACTGTGCTGCTGAGCTCTATCCCTGGTCATTCAGCATTGTTTAATTTACATTCCTTGAACTGCCAGTGATGTTGAATAGTTTTTCACATATTCATTTGCTGCAATTTTTAAGTGGAGTAGTTTATACTTATCTCAAATAGCCATTTCTGGATTGGGTCTTTAAATTTGGGAAGAGAATGAGTTTTTTTGATGACTTTATATATTTTCGATGTTAGTCCTTTTTCTAAGGAGCAGTTCACAATGTTTCTCACACTCTATGTGTTGTCTCTTCAGAATGTTGGCAATTTATTTTGCCCTGCAAGAGCATTTTTAAAACATGAGATCTCAGTTGTTGGTTCTTTGTAATATATCCTATATTATCATGGTTTGTATTATCATTGTAGTCTATATATATATATATATATATACACATACATATGTCTTCAAAAATTCTACCTATTGTATTTTCCAGCAGAGGAAACTCTTCTGTTTATTATATTTAGATATTTGATCTACTTTGATCTTACTTTAGTACATGGTGAGAGACATGATCCTAGTTTAGATCTTCATCATGCAGAAAGCCAATTTATTCAGCATCATTTATTAAAGAAGCTACCTTCCTTCCAATGACTATGTTTAGAATCCTTGTCAAAGAGACAGTGGCTGACTGTGTTTAGAATTGTTTCTGCATCTTCTAATCTGTTCCATTGATCCTGCACTCGGTGTTTTAGCCAATATCATGCTGTTTTTACTGAAATAGCTTAGTAGTATAGTTTCAAATCTGTGATTCTGATCCCTCTGCTTTGTCTTTGCTGTCCACTGTTGCCTTTGTTATTCTAAGTCTCTTCTGATGCAAAATAAAATTTAGAATTATTTTTTCTAATTCTATGATATATGCTATTGGAATTGCATTAAATCTGTACAAAAATTTTTGAGGTATAGCCATTTTAACCATACTGGTCGTTTCTATTAAAGAGCAAAGAATATCTTTTAATTTTTTATATTCTCTTTAATCTCCATTTTCAGAATACCATACTTTTTGGTATAGATGTCTTTTACTTCTTAGATCGATCCTAGGTATTCCACTTTTTGGATGTATTGTAAAAGGTGTTGTTTCCCTATTTTCTCTCTCATGGAGTTTGTTATTTGTGTTCAGAAAAGCTATAGATTTTTGAGTGTTGATATTATATCCAGTTACACTACTGAATTTGGTTATTAAATCTAGAAGTCTTTTGGTGAGTTTTGAGAATCTTTTATGTAGTATATCATGTCATTCACAAATAGTGATAATTTAAATTCTTCATCTGCTATCATTATTGTTTTTATTTCTTTCACCTGTCTAATTTCTCCAGCTAAAGTTTTCATACCTATATTGAATAAGAGTGGTGAGATTGGAAAGCATAATTCTTCCTTATTTTAGAGTGAAAGCATTGTTAAGAATGATGTTGACTGTTGATTTGTCATAGATGACTATTACCAGGTTGAAGGAAAGTCCATCTAATTTTCTGTATGATTTTTATCACTAATGGATTTTATTTTTGTCAAAAGCTTTTTTCTGCAACTATTGAGATGATCATATGTGGTCTATTAGTACAATCCCATGTGTAGCTGAGAAAAATGTATATTCTGATACAGTACAGTGAAACTCTCTGTAGACATCTATTAAGTCTATTTGTTGAAAAACTTCTTTCAGTCTTATTAATTCATTTTTTAATTTTTTTATCTAGTTGATTTGTTTGTGACAGTAGGATATTGCAGTCCCTCGATACAATTATATTAGTGCTTATTTGAATTTCCATGTTCATTAATATTTGTTTTATATGTTGGATACACTGTTATTTGGTGCATAAGCATTTATGATTTTATCACTTCCCCTTGATTGGTTCCTTTACAAGCATATGGTGGTCTTCTTTTTCTCTCTTAATCAACCTTTCATTAAATTCACTTTGTCTGTAAATAGAACAGGTTCCAAAATATAGTCAAAAGGCAAAAAAAAAAATCTCTTTTAAGGAAATTTCATGCTTATCTTTTCTTCTGCAAATTCTATTTTTGGGACGAGAGGTGGGAGGAAGCAACTGGTAGGATTAAGTTTCTGAAACCAAACACCACAAACATCCCAAATATTGTGCAGAAGGTTTGTGACTGAGAACCCAACTCCTGCTTCAAATACTGTTTTGGAAAGTTTGCCGAGTGTACACAGTGGTTTGAAATTTAAGTATCATCTCTGTCTGTTATTTCACAAGCCACTCCTTAGGTGATTAACTGATGTGAACTTTATAGCACCTTCTTCTTGTGGAGGACGGAGAAGGAGGCCGACAGTGGCACATGTGTGCTTTCTCCTTAACCGGTCTTTGAGTACAGGATCTGGCTCTCCCATCTGTCCTTTCTGGTCCTTTCCCTCAGTAACATTCACTCATGCTTTTTATGTCTTCTGTAGTTCCACAAATGTTTCTCAGTTCCAAAAGGATCAAAGAGCACTGAGAACAAAAGTATTTATACTCCATCACATAACCAACCACTTAATTTTATTCTACCCTTTATATCGTGTATATCAACCTCTCATCTTTAGCGCTTCTGCCAAGACTTTACTTTCAAATTTTACAGTTGAACTTTCACCATACATCACCATGAGCTCTGCCTAACACCGGCCCTTTCCTGACACATAGGCACCTCACAGCTTACAGAAGGCAAAAGCCACTGTGTTAGTCAACACTTTATTTTAGAGTCTAAGTCCCTTGTGACACTATGCACTGCACCATCTCTAGTCTTGTCCGCCCCCTCTGCCCACGAATTCCAAGCTCTGACCAAGGAAATTATTAGTAGCTCTTTCCCTGAATACAAACCTCACATTTCTGAAAGAATTTAATGGGACTTTTCAATTAAAGGAGCCTACATGGCACAGGAGGCAAAAAATCAAAACCTAAAGGAGTGAATTAAGGACAAGAATTCAGACAGGGTTCAGAGGGGAAAGACTTAGAAGAGAAAGAGAAGCTCATATCTTTCACACACTTGTCAGGGTCAGAAGTCAGTAATGACTTCAGCCCTATCCCTCCAGCCATTCTTTGATGCTGCCATGGGAAAGCATAGAGGAATCAGAGACTGTCCCCTGGTGTCACATGCTAGTGTAAGAAAGTTGTGGACAGTCTGAGTCTGAGGTCTTTCTTTTTTTTTATTTTCCCTCAGGGGAACTGAAATTACCCAAAGATATGGTATATATGAGCACTCAAAGCTATTTCCTCTGCCTGTGAATCTTTGTTGCTCCCAACTGAAGACATACTTTCACTTCTTTTTCTCAGTTTACCTTGCTTCCTCCTTTTGAGAAAGCCTTTCATGATTAACTTCTGAGCAAAAGATGTGTTGCATAGCCTCTTTGAAATAACTCCAGATTCCAGAGGCCCCAGCACAGCAGTTTTTACACTCACTTGGATGGACTCTTCTCCTTTACCTTTCTTCAGTGAGGCATTTGGGCAGGAAAATGTCTACTTTCTTTTTTTTCAGTGCTTAACATGTCTGGGATACTTGGCATCAATTTGGTGCTAACTGCATGAACATTCACATACAGACACACACACACACACACACACAGGAATTTAAAGGTCCTAAAATATAAATTTCATCAAAGAAAACAAAGAAGAGAATGAACCAATCAGAGTTAAGATGGCAATGAAGGAATTGCAGGCAAGGTGGTGACAAAGTAATTATCCCAGTTTCAACTCAAGGTCTAAACTTTTAAAATTTATTTTAATGAAAATCCGTGTTCTGCCTACATAAATCATGTATTTCTATTACATTATTTGTTATAAAATGTCTATTTATATAGTTGAAAGGAATGTCTGGCAGCAAGTAGGAGCTAGTGGGGATAATTTTAGGTCCAGACATACTATTTGCATTAATAGAAGGAAAGAATCTGAAGCATTTTAATGAAAATTTGAAATGAAACTAAATTAGGTATTGAAATTAAGTGTAATTTCTCAAGCTAAGAATAGGAAATAGTATATTGAATGGAGTTTTTTATAGCTTAAAGACATAAGAATAAAAGTTTAACATAATTCAGTTATTCTTGATGTATCTTTGGCTAGCGATATCATCTCTTTCTTATCCTAATTAAGTTTCCCTAACTTACTCCCATTAATAATGGCCAAAACGAGATATTGGTCAGGAGGAAAAATGACCGTAAATGTGCCCTTGTTCTGTAGAGAATTAGATACTTGCAATAAGTACAAAATATGAAAATATGAATTCTGAATATCTTTTTCTTCAATACTGAAGAAAAAGATAAACATAAGGAAGGATTAAAACTGTGTCTCACTTTTAAAGTTTCAGAGGCAAGCCAGTTCCCTAAATATCCCTTGATTAAGCATTCATATGTTAAAGATATTCTGCAGGTGCTGAAGAAAAGCTACAGGAAATACACAAATAAAAAAACAACGAAGCTGTGCTTCATCCACCCCAACAAAGTATTTTGACACAAATGCCGGAAAAAATTGCACACATACTATGCATCATATGACTTAAAACAACTGTTAGAAGATTGGAGAATTTCAAATGTGCATACATCCAGCTTTCCCATGCTGGTAAGAGAAGGCTTCAAGGAAAGTCACAAAGGAACAGACAATTTATAGGTAGATACAGCATTTGAGGGACAATGTATCACATCCTGAATACATTCTGCCAATTCTCAGGTCAAAAGCAGTTAGCACAGGTGTGTTCAAAGAATCTGAATGGCGTGAGAGGCATCCTCGGGGTAGGGTTGGTGCTGTGAGCTCAGTACATCTCATTACTTATCTCTTCTTTTGAATATATAGACAATTACATGCTATTCCCCATGAAATTAAGTGGACATACACAGTTCATTGCAGCCAAGTAACTATGTTCCATTTCCTGATGAGAATGAAAACTCTTGTCCCATTTCCTGATGAAAATGAATTATTTTTTCTAATGGTTCATAAGGAATGATTGTGTCACTCTTCAGATACCTTGGTAACTTGGCTATTCAATATTGGCATTATTTTATAGAAGAACATTGTTCAAGTAAGTCTTAGCACTATAAAAATTACCTGGATGGCAAAGACACTAAAATTTGAATACTCGTTCATTAAGAATATCTGAAAATAAAATATGGATGGAACTCTTCTGAATTGCAAAAGAAGAATGGAAACAAAATAGAACCTTACAATATGTTTGAGTTAGAGGGGTAATAGGATTTTCTGCTAAGAAGTGAAATCTCTGAATAGTGAGTTAGTTCATATATAAACCTCGGTTAGTTTATACATCTGTGCACACTTATGTTTATAACACCATAGTACAGATGATAAATATATTCATTTCCAGAAGTTCTTTTGTGTATTTTGTTTATGCCTTCCTTCTCTCCTCTTTAATCCCCTACCTTCCTCTTTTCTCTCTCTTTCTCTGTCTCTTTCTGAACTTCAATGTAAAATATGTCTTTAAGTACACAATGTATTCTTATTAACTATAGGTGTTGCTCTATTCAGTACATCTCTTCTGCTAACTTTCAAATATTCCCTTATACATATTGAGCAACAAATCTCCCCCATTCACCCAGTACCCATCATTCTATCATGTACAGCTATATATTTGATTATTTTATGTGCCTCTTGCAAGAAGGTGATTCAGTGCTCATACATTTGGCACTGATACTCCGGTATCATTTAGGTTTTTTTTTTTGCTGAGCCTCAGCAGAGACTGTGAGCTTGGGTAAAGGGTGGCTGTGTAGCTAAAGATACAAAGCCTTACTCTGGGAAGCTAATGCCCAGTCTCCTAAGCAGGATTTCTTCACACAATTGCAAGCTCTTTTAATTCCTCAAGTAGTATTTTAGCCTTGTGTGGATCAAATCGGAATGACTCTTGTCCATTCTCTACAGGCATAAAAAAGAAACATAGCATATCAAATGTCTGCCTATTCCAATGACATTGTAAATGGCTTAAATAGAATTCCAGGCTCTGCAGCAAACTGCAAGAATTGGCATAATTTGCATTGCCTGTCTCCTCTCTGGATATATGTCACAAGAGACCCTCCTGTGCTCAATATATTTCAATCAGAGTAGTGTTTTCTATCTTTTGAAAATCATTCTGTGTGCCCCAGTGTTGCCACCCACATATTTGGAATTAATTCTCTTGCAATGTTTTTCCTATAGATCATCCCCTAGCTTACAACTTTTCTGTTCTCATCTGAGTACACAATTTAAAACACTTCTGCCAAGACCGTGTTACCTAAATGAATATTGATTCCTCAAAATCAGCAGTTTTCATATTATTTTGTTGTTACATAAGTATCATCTCTTTGAAAAATTTGTGTTTCTTTCTTCCTGCATTGATTTCAAGTAAAAACAGAATTAAGTCCCTGTCTGACGTCAATGTGTAACCATGAGATAGTAATGGCCACGCATGTTGCAGCAGCGTTTAACGTTTCTTTACAACAAGAAAGAAAAATAATGAGCAAAATGGAATTCGATGGCCTTTCTTAGATTCATCAGAGATTTAAGCCAAGGTAATG
This sequence comes from Hydrochoerus hydrochaeris, assembly GCA_004027455.1. Lineage (NCBI taxonomy): Eukaryota > Metazoa > Chordata > Mammalia > Rodentia > Hydrochaeridae > Hydrochoerus > Hydrochoerus hydrochaeris. The sequence continues at coordinate 82,369 of PVLA01004986.1, read as the reverse complement.
CTACTACCATAACCTGGAAAGGCAGGTGAATACAGAAAACTACCACCAATATCTTCTGACCTATAGCAGATATTTCAAAACCTGAAACTAATAGGAGCACATAAAGCAATTTTGACAAATTTCTGCTGCTGACACAGAGTTGTGTGGAAGCTAAGAAGTCCTGGCAGCTCAATATTAGGGAGACTCACTGCCAAAGAGTTTACTTTCACAAGCCTACCAGGTTTTTGACAATGGTCAGAGAAAAGTTATCTTCTTTTCTGGTAGAGAGAAAAAGTGGGAAAAAAAGAAAAGAAAAATAGAAAAAAGAAGGAGGGGAGAAAAATGAAAGGAAACTTCAAACTGTGTTATCAATAGCTACAGCAAACACTGAACACAGTCCACTCTTCTGCAGACTAGCCTAAAACTTAACAGAAAAAAAAAAAAAAAAACAACTAATTGCACCAGTTTCTATTGCTGAATGGCTGACTTTTGGCAAAGTGTTCTAGACCATACTTAAAAACACAAATCTGATGAGACAACATGAGCCACAGAATCAAACTCATATTTGACACAAATTTTGGAGTTATTATATTGGGCACTAACAATAGCTGCAAGAAATGTGCTAAAAATTCTAGAAGAAAACCACGGCAGCATTGTCGGGACAGATGAGTAAGGTAAGCAGAGATGGAGGTTTAGGAGGAAAAGCGAATGATCACAACACAGATTTGAAGAATGCCTTTCAGTGGAAATCACCTAGTAAAGAATCAGTGAGACTCAAGGTACGTAATAGAAACTCTCCAAACTACAATGGAAGAGTTATAAGAAAGGAGAAAAAAGAAAAACACAGAACACTGAAGAAGAGGGGAGCAATTTCAAAAACAACTTAGTGGAAGAAGGACAATCTTTCCAATGCATAAGTTTAGAAAAACTGAATATTAATAATTAAAATGAAAAATAAGAGCTTAAATCTTCCCTAGAAATGAATGAAAATTCATCATAAACTAAGAAGAAAACTATAGAATACAATACAGAAAAAAACATACATACCTTTGGGTTTGGAGATAGAATATTAGATACAAAAGCTAAAAGTATCAAAGGAAAAGAAGACAGTTGTGTAACAAAATTAAAAACTTCTTGACTGAAAAAAGTCACTAATGGGATAAAATGACAAATTAAATGCTGAAGAAAAATTGTTGTGAAATATATTTGATAAATAAATTGTTTCAAAAATATCAAATGAATAGTTAAAACTCAAAAGTAAAAATCACAATGTGAAAGTGCAAAAGACATAAACAGAAATGTACACAGATGACACAAACAATGATACATCAATAAGGAAGATACATAGAAGACAAGTAGCCATGTGAAAAGGTAACATTATTTGCCATAAGGAAATTGGGAGTTTAAATGAGGCAGCACTGAGCAGCCATTACACGTGTGTGCACACACACACACACACACACACACACACAGGCAGGACTGTTATTATGGATGTGTAGCGAAGGTGTGGAACAACAGAACTTCTCATGCATTGCTAATGGGAATGCAAAATGGTACAGCCACTGTGGAAGACTTTTCAGTGTCTTACAAAGCTGAAGATGATCTTAAAACACAACCAAATACTCTACCTCTACATATTTAACAACTGACTTGAAAACATAAGTCCACAAAATTTTTGCACGTGAATATACTATAGCAGCTTTATTCTTGAGAAATTGGAAGAAGCCATATATCCTTAACAGGTTAATCAATAAAATATTGTGGGACTTCTATATAATCAAATATTCATTGATAAGATTAAAGTATCAATACATCAGGCATACAGAGGAAGCTTAAGGGTGTATCAATAAGGGAAAGAACTTGGCTTTTATATATCACATGTATAGGATGTGATTATATATCATAGTATATTATATGATTGAATCTATGTAACATTTTAGAAATTGTGAAATCTATACAAGCAGTGGTGATATCATTGGCTAATAGAGAGCTAATAGATGATCACAATTGATTTTTAGGTCAAGAAAACACTGCCATATTTAGGAACACCATTATACATTTGTCAAAAATTTTTGACCTCTTTAATCAATAGAATGAACTTGAATTTGTTACATATTTGATCAATGATAATGTATCTATAATGTTCCATTAACATAAGCAAATGCATACATTAATATATTAATAGCAGAACTGACAGTGTAAATTGTGTATTGGGACTCTTCAATCTGCTCATTTTTCCAGAAACCTCCAACTATTCCCAAAAAAGAAGATAATAAAGTCCATTATTTATAAACAAACAACAGTAAAAGTTTCAATGATTTGAGTCTGAAAACCTAAAGAAAAATGGTTAAGTAGGAAAATGTCTTTAGCACTACTAAAGAATATCAAAGAATGGAAGAGAACCTATACATGCTTTAAAATCTCTCTTCTGCACTGGATGCTTCAGGAATCAGCATAGAAGTCCTTGCAGCTGTGACAGTTTCAATGACAAGTTTCCTCACGATCTGATGGCTCCTTTTAAGACACTAACCCTGAAATGGCACTTGTTTTCATGCTACAAATGCACTTGCTCTCTATTTGGTTCACATGTCGATCACTTGTTGTGAAAACTTAGACCAGTGGAAAGTGGCTTTTAGTGAAAACTGTCCAGTTACGGGGAAGAGGTTTTCTCTTGAGAGTCAGATCTAAGCCGGGAAACTGTGATGAGAATGAACATCCACAGCTGCTGAGGAGAGGCAGGGGCAAGGCCAGCTCAGTGAAGAGGGCCAGCAGGGCTGGGGCATCAGCAGCAAGAAAGGCACAGTCTATGGGGCCGATATTCACTCCTTGATGTCAAAAAGATGTGCCACAGCTGCCCCCTCCCACAATATTCAGGAGAGTGAGGATGGGAAAGAAAGGTAAGTTATTAAAATCACGACCTCTTTGTTCAGTTTTCTGGCTACACAGACAGATACAGCTAGAGAGCAAGAGCTGATAGACACTGTGGTCAATGATCTCTGAGATTTGTGCCTAATTTGCTCTGCCCCAGAAGACATAGCTAATTTTGAACAAATCCTATGTTGTCATCTTTTGTAACACAGTCAATTTACACAAATCCTTGAACAGGGATTCTACAGGCAAAACATAGCCTCCTAAATAAAGAAAGACAAACTCAGGACATTAATAGTATCCAAATGATTGCTTAGGTTCAATGCCAATCTCTTTTTAAAAGGCCAAGTTTTAATCTCATTTATCCAAACAAAGCCTCTGTGAGATGATTAAGAGCATTTGAGTGATTTCTACCAATTTAAAGAGGCATTTATTTTAAAGCAGTGGTGGCTATCCTTTTTGCCTGTTTTGCCCAGATGATCTGGCTGCCGATTAGGGATTAATTAAAAGAAAAGAAAAAAAATCTCCATGTTTTTCTTCAAGTCAGAGTAAGAAACTATACTTTAGACAATGTTATTAGTATGAGCTCTTACCCAGGCATACGTTTTGAATGCATTCATAACCACAGATTGGTGTTACCATTAGATAAAATGTGTCTTCTTATTTTATTACCAGAATCCTTGCATTTGTTCTCATTTTCACTTACTATATTGTACAAGTTACAATCAGTTGTTATGGATTATTATATTTCAAATTTTCTCTTTTGCTAACATTAAAAATTTTACATTAATTATATGATATCAGTGTGGGAGTATTTTAACATTTTATATCTATTTGATACCTGTAGTCTTTTTATTAGTACATATTAATTATAAAGTATAATGTTGATTTTATACATGCACATAATATACTTTCACCATGTGCACCTCATTATCCTTATTAACTTCCCTCACTCTACCCCTTTTTCCAATCGAATAGTATCTCTTCTACTTTTGTGACCTTTTTTCTCCTCCTTGTTCTTCTGGACCTCACATGAGACATGGCCTGCAGCACTATCTTTTCTCTGCACCCTCTCCAGCATTTATTGTTCTTTGCATTCTTGGTGATAAGCACTGTAACTGGGGTAAGACCAAGTTTCAGTGTAGTTTTAATTTGAATTTACCTGATGCCGACAGATGGTGCACATTTTATTAGCCCCTTATTCATTTTCCTTTGAGAAGTGTCTGATTTCATTTCATTCCTTCTTTCCATTTGAAAGTTTGATTCTAGATTGTTATTTTGCATAAATAATGTCATTTTATTAACCGGATTTCCCATCTGTAAAATGGAAATAATAAGATGATATACTTCAGAGTGTTCATAGATGGACTGAATAAAAATGTCCATGGAAGACCCGCAAGTGTATGATGTATATACACAGGACCATCTCTATAAACAGTGGACTGAATTAGAACCTTAGCAATGTGGTAACAAAATAGGCAACCCCTCCAAGGTTCCTGGTGCCAAAAGATAGGGAAGCCGTCCCACAGCAACAGCCTACAGCCTTCTGTAAGCGGACAGCTCTTCTGCTTGTCACTTATAAATCTTATACTTACTTATCCAGCTCTTTTCACTATTGGTTCCTTCTCTTAATTTTGATACCTTTAGATATAGAAGTCTAACCATGAAATAAGTGTTTATTGGAGTATTTGTTATGTGTCACATCAGATATAGGTTTTTGGCAGTGATAAAGATTAGTATTTACTTGTGACACTTCCAATCTGTTAATAGGAACAACTACCAGTTCTTTATGTCAAGGGGGCTACACTTTACATCAAGAACTATACGGGAATCATGATACTCAACTCAGCTAAAATGTCAGTAATTTGCTCAAGGTACAGACTATAGGTGACAGAGACTCAGACCTTCCTTGCATTAATGCCATAATAATTTTGGAAGGCAAGTCAAATGTTCAGCTTGGCACATACTGTGTTTTGTTTGTCTAATGTGTACACAGTTAAAATGTTCAAGTACCTGCATATATGCACTGAGAATTCAGAAAAGAAAAGGCACACACATACAAATACACATGCACACAAACACATGAGTTTTTAGCCCAGAAGAAGAATTTGAAGATAAAGAAATCAATGAACCTAACAATGACTGAATATTTGAGTCCCCTAGGCAACTCATAAAAGCATCAAATTTCAGGCTTTATCCTCAAATACTTTGATTTAATTGATTTCTTATGTGTGCTGAGTGAACTACATTGAAAATTTCTGGAGTGCCTAGAACACAATTTAAGATGAGTGCCATGACTCAGATAGACAGAGAAAAGATAAACTCGTTGCCTCAAACAGACCAGCTGGGTATAGTGGCAACATGCCTGTAATCCTACCACTTGCAAAAACTGAAGCAAGAGAATCAGCACAAATTCCAGGCCAACCTGTGCCATGTAGTGTAGTTCAAGGCCAGTGTGAACTACATAGTGAGACTCTGTCTCAAAAAACAAGCTATTAAATACAAACAAAGAAATGCAAAATAAGACCAGAGTTTCCTCAGCTATAGAATTTAGAATTCATTCAGAAAGAATAACATTCAGAGCAGCGATAGACAGATGTGCCTTCTAAGTAGGTTAAATGAAGAAAATTACATTCATGAACATTCTCACGATGACGGTTGGAAGCATAGAATGAATTTGAAAGGGTACTAAGAAAGGAAAAAGATATTTTGAGTGGAATAAACTACATGGACTGTTACACAGGATTAGGAAATCACAGCAAAGCCTTATCAGATCGATTAGCTGCTCCACATGCTCCACTCTCCAGATAACAGCTTCCCCAGACAGACTTCAGTCTACGTCCCATTGACCACACCTGTAGGTAACAGTAAGTTCTCATCCGTAACACAGAGTCAACGGTTACCCATGACCCAGAGCCAAAGGACAGCAGCAAAGACAGCCGATGTGAGCCATCGGATGCTGTTTAGATCCCTTTACTTTTCTCAATCATAAATTTAAACAAATAGACCTCACTGTACATTTTTTATAAAAACCTATCTCTGTTTGAACAGGCAAAGACAGAAGCGCCAGACCAATGATGAGAACAACCCCAGTTCACCCTGAACCGATTCTTTGTGATGAATGTGATCACTGATTATACCTAGATTGTAACAGTAAACTTCACTAAATTGAAAAAAAATGCAACTAAAATAAAATTAAAAGTGAAAGATAAGGATCACAGCATATATGTCACAATGGAGTAAATTAAAAAGATTGAGATTTTTCACTAAAATTTTTCCAAAACCAGCAATAGACTCTCTAGGTTTTGTGAAATAATATAAAAGACTATTGGTTGTGCAATTCCAATTTAAATTTAAGGAAATCATAAATTTATTAGAGGAAGGGAAACAGTGAGGGAGAGAGAGAGAGAAAGATAATTTCTAAAATAAAAAATCATTCTAAAAACAAACAGAAAAAGAGTTCATTCTGATTACCTAGGATGGAATTGTCCAGAATAAAGTCTCATTCGCAACAAGATTCTTTGATTCTTCTGTTTACGTATTTCTATGTACAAAATATTTATTTGTTTGCATTTTTCTCATATTTGAAATATATACTTTAATCCATAACTTCCTAAAGAACATATTAGAAATATATACTTTCATCCATATACTTCCTAAAAGAACATATGAAAGTTGCCCACAGTATAAGATAATTTTCTTTGTCTATGAACTTCTACAATTAAAATTTCAGTTATAATACTCCCTGGTTCTGTTACTTGGGGACCGTTACACATACAAACACTCAAAATTCAGAACATAGTAATAACAATACAAAAAAAAAATCTTACAGGGTTTTCAAGACTTCCTAACACATAACTAAAGCTCAATCAATGTGCTTGTTGCCATGGTGCAATTACTATTTATGTTGTTTCTCTTTTACTTTAGTCATTGGCAAATTCAAGATTAAATGCATTTTCTCAAAGTTACACATCCTTGACTTATAACTCAAACATGAAATCTAGAAATAAACATACATGTCCTTGCTCCTCAGAAATATATACTCTTTTGCAAAAAACAAACACATAAAGAAATAACTAGAGTAAGTTGTTTGTTAGTCAAACAGAGAGAAAACACTGCTAATTTATCACATCATCACACATGGATTTTAGGACTTGTCCAGATTTCCGGTATACTTGGCACACATTAGATATCACAGATAACAAATTAATGTATAAATCTCTATCTTAAATTATGTATGTGACAACGGGAAGACCCTAGATAAAAGAGTGTCTCTGTCCTGCCAACTTTGTCTGAGAAGTCAACATTGAAATTGTAACTTTAGAACACAAACTGTGTCTGTTGCTTTCAATTTGTATCAGTGCTTTGCATGGTTTAATCCTTTGGTTTGATCATGCAAGATAAAGAAGATACCCGCACCAGTGAGCTTTAGTGCTTCTCAACAATACGTTTTTCTCTTCACCTGAGAATATCATGGACAAATTACACCAAAAGCAGGGAAAGGAAACTCTCATTTCATGTCAGTTCATTATGATCAAGTGAAATAATTCACTGTGTTTAAGGATGGACTTTGCAGTTTCACAAAGCCCAAGTGCCACCTGTCTTCTTCCTATCAACTTTGGAGTGCTCATGTCTCCTAGTGGAGTAGGGGTTTCTCCTCTTTGCTAATTTGGTATGTCAGCTTGTCAGGGCGTGTTGGCTCCTCTGCTTTGAAAAGTTACAGTCAGTTACTAACAGTATCACTTCTAATTAGAATTACTAGCTGGGAGTCAATAGAGCCATTGGTGTGAGCAAAACACCAAGAACTGGGGAAGATGGACAGGGCTATGATCAATATGAAATTAATGAACACCAGGTTATGAAGTCCCGGCTATTTGTGGATTCATGGACACACATCACATATGTGTACAGACATGAAATAAGACCTGGACACCAGCTTTCTCTGCTGTTTGGCTTGGCCTTAGCCTTGGTTTCCCTATGATCAAGTCCTTTCTGTCTGTCTCTGTCTCTGTCTTTCTGTGTCTGTGTCTATCTCTCTCTTTCTCTCTTTCTTTTGCTCATTTCTTTGTTTTTGCAGAGAAGTGTGGAAACTTATTATATTAGGATCATGAGGGTTGGGAAAGCGACCCGGCTTAGATTCTTAAGAAACAGAGCATGAGAAGGCTACAGATGGACATGTCCCCGTGGAGATGGATTTTGGATACTTTGCTGGAAGATTATGGGAGCTTAACAACCTTTCTATTCATAACAAGTCTTTGAAGATGCAATAAACACCATTCAATATTGTTTAGCCAGATTTCTTATGGAAAATCATGGTTGGAATTTAACAGATTCTTTGTTGCTTTCACCAATACCATCCTGTCTTGGTTACTTTTGTCTCATTGCTGGGACAAAATAACCGACACCACCCTTTCTTGCAGACCTCCACACACACATTGTCAGTCATATGGGACCCTGAAATACCACTGCGTTACATTCCTCCAGACACTGCCTCCATGTCATTGTTCCCAGGCAGCACCAGAGAAGGTGAGGACCTTCTCCTGTAGGATATGGATGGGAGGAAGAATGAAGGAAAGTCCTAGCTTCTGACTTCCTTGCTCTTCTCTATTTTCTCTTCACACAATCACTTAATGGTGGGAAATAAGTTTTTTTTTCTTTTGCTTTCTCTTCTTTTTTTAACCAAATTTTCTCCTGAAATGTAACAGATACATCAGGTTGATTTTGAAAACTTATAATTATTGTAATTTCAGGTAAACAAAGTGTCAAAAACTTTCCATGGCATTAATAAATTAAAACTCATTATTTTGAAGAAGAGTTTAGGATTTGGATTACTGGTGATTGTTAAAGCTTCTTATAGCCCCAGAAATATTATATGGGTACAGAAACATGAGAAAACCTGGAATCAGAGGAAGAACTGGTAGTGAGTGTGGTGCATTCAAACTGTATCCGTGAAGTAGTGCAATGTAGTGCAAAGTAGAATCCAGAATCAGACAGAAATGCACTGAAGCAATGATTCCTCTGAGCTGAGTCACTTTGGACAAGCCTTAACATTCTGCAGTAAAATCTGTCCCTTAGAACTGTTGTGAAAATTGAATAAAGTGCTTATCATAAGCTCTGACACAGATTACTCTCTCTTCTTTTTCAGATTCTCTGTAATGAGTTAAAAATAATACGGGGTAGATAAAAGCTTAAGAGAAACCATGAAGAAGAGCTATTTGCTTTGTGTCTCACGGTGTTTACAAAATTAACACAGCCTTCTTACAAGTGCCTGATCTAGCATAGAAATCAGGGGCTTACGGAAAGTGACGATTTCAATGCAAGATTCCCATCAGCTTCCCTAAGCACACTGAATGCCCTTCTGAAAACTTTTGCCAGTGAGCAGGCTATTGCGTGTTCAAGTTCCTAACTGTTGGCTTGCTCTGGAAAGAAAGTCAAGGGCATCATTAATGATATTTCAGCTGTAGAAGCACTGTGATTGCATGTGGCAAATCAATTAGAAATGTAGGGTGGAACTGTCTTGCCTGGGAAGCTAACATGGTTTTGATAAAGTGCTTGTGACTCAAATTAACTACATCCTGGGCACCAAGCTCTATACCTTCACTTTCTGGTCCACACAGGGTGTGTGATTCCTAGTCTATTTTTCAATATGGCCAGAAAACTTAAAAGAGAACTACGTGAACATTTTCTATAAGGTTTAGACATTTCTATGTAACAATAAACTGTACTAAACACATACATAAAACTACTTTTTAAACTTAAAGATGTCAGCTACCATTTATCACATAATTATCATCTACCATGATACTATTTGGGGACTTAAAAACAGTTAGTTTGCTTGTCATTTTTTTATATTTTAAAATACAGGGCAAAAAGTAACAAGACTAGAAATAAGAGAGCAAAATACGTAGCCCAATTCATTGGTATTTTCACCAGGGTGAAGGCATCAGAGATATGATTGGAAGGCACAAAAGCATTGAGAGACTTTGAAAAGGGAAAGTTAAAGAAATATTGAATACACGTGGTTATCTGTGCAACGGAAAATATGCATATTGATGACTTGGGCTAAGGAAAGCAGTGTAAATATAGCAGTCATTTTCCAGGTGGAGGAGGAATGGAGAATTACCAGATTGAATCTAGTCACAGAGGAACAAAATTCCCACCAAGAGACCTCAATTCTCACATCAACACTTAAAGATGAAAGGGCAGCAAGGAATTGTAGACAGCTGTAATAAGAAAAGTAAGGGAATTTGAAAGACAGCACCGATATGGTGGAACAGCAGGAATTTTGCAATCAAATACCTGTGTGGGATCTTCAGCTGCCCCGCTATAACCAGTACAGCCTCTGGGACAGAGAAGTCTTCCAACATTTGTACTCAATAAACTAAACTCTGGCAGGGGGAAAACACAGAAGTTATGGAGAAGCATTTGTATGTCCAGAATAGGTGCTAAAGCGGAAACTTAACACAAACAGGAATTACTTGGGCAAAGAAAGAGAGGTTCAAGTCTGCACCACCTGTCTGAATGCACATTTTCTCCAGGAAAACATCGCATCAGTCAGGAACCGTACAAGAGTTTCAAGGAACAAGATCAAACTTGCTTCCTTGCTAATCAGTTATGATCAACCTGGACAGAGGAGAAATGGACCAGACCATATAAAGCTATATATATATATATATATATATATATATATATATATATATATTCGGTTTCAGCCTGGATATGCACACTGGATGTTTTGTCTGCTTGTAGTCTTCTACATCATCCTTAACCTTCCTGACTTTGTTCTAGTTTTGCAAGGCAAGAAATCCATCAGCTACTCATTCATAGCCTTGCAAATATCTTTTGTGTTCCTCCTGCCTGAGCTGCCACACACCTGTATCAAGCCTGATTTGTTAAGTCACAGTGTTTTTTTCTTAAGATAATACTGACTGCTCATGGAAAGTAATGCCTAAATGGCTTCTTTTCCCGAAATTCTGTTGTTGACAGAGGAGAAAACAGATGAAAAGAAAGAAAAAAAATAGCTGCCTGACCTAGGCATTGTAAATGGAGCCTTCAAAACTTCCTCTGGGGTTTCATGATAAATATATACCCAAGGCAGGTGTTTTTGATAAGAAATTATTTCTACTTTAATGCAAGAAAGACAGAGCAATATATCAGCCTCCTGCCTCTTAATTCTCATAATACGCTGTTTCATTTTGCTTTCCCTCCTCCTACTGCAGGACACACTTCAAAGAATGAATGAGGTACAGTTGGCCAAGTTAGATCTCAGTTCAAGGATCTGCTGGCTATACAGTGTGCTTTCCTGGTAACACTAAAAATCCACCAAAAGCTAACAAAAATATTGCTGTCAAAATGGCTCTTGGCTGTCCTGACAACTCTTTTTTTGTTGTTCTTTTTGTTTTGATTTTGGTTTTTCAAGGTTTTAAGATTTAATTTAGGACCTTCACACTGAGTTGCATTTCTTGCCTTTTTATGATTTTCATTATGAGATGGGGTCTTACTAAGCCGATAGGTCGCCTAGGCTGGATTTCAAGTTATCAATCCTTGCCTAGCCCTACACTGTCTCATGAAAACATCGTTTATCAGTTGATAAACCCTTTAGCAAAGGTAATTTTTCCCTTCTCTCTTGAAATACATTGTCTCTATGTGACTCTCCTTCCTGGAATTTCTAGCATTAACCTACAACTGATGAAACACATCTTTTGATAAAAACAAGTTACCACATGACTATGGAGATGACAGTGATAGACAATGACCATGGCAAATCGTTTGTCTTTCTTTGTTCCTATTGGTCACTTTATTTGAGGACAAAAATAGAATAAAATAGAAGTGAAAGTGCATCTGTCCTATTTTCCTCTTGTGTCCTTTTAGTTAGTGGCCAGATAGATGCCCACAGGTGGCAGGAGTGGCCTGAACAACATTTGATCTCTTGGATAAGAGGAACATGTAGTTAGGCTGTACTTTAGAAATTTATAAGAACACATTTTAGAAAGCTGTTTCACCTTGGAGTAATTTATGCAGTTTGTCATGCACTCAGTAAAGTATATTTTCATTTGGGTCATAATTGCTGGAATCTGTATAATCTCTTCCAGCCGTTGAATCTTTCAGTCAGACTAAGTAGGTAGACTTTTCCCATCAAGATATTAATCCTCTGGGACCCTCAACTGGCAAATGCTTCTTAATTTATATTACCCATTACATTCCATGGAGATAGTAGTTCTACTTTATACTGAGTCCCTTCAGCTATTCAGCATCAATATCCTATGTTATTCACACATGTGATACACATATATCATAAATGGATACATTTCTACTGGGTCAATATGGCACCTATATTTGGGTATGTAAGAGAAAGAGGGAGAGAGAGAGACAGAGAGAGAGAGAGACAGAGAGACAGAGAGAGACAGAAAAGACTAGATCATAGAGAAACCAAGGCTAAGGCAGATACAGAGAGAGTGGAGAGAGAAAAAATGAAAGAGGAAAAAGCGAGGGAGGTAGGGAAGGGAGAACAGTTTTACGGGGATAAGGAAGACAGTTAATGACGTTTCTTATAAAGGCAATACTTTTGCTTACAAATCAAAAATTTTTGAAATTAAAGGGCCTTTGAATGTAAAGCCAAGGGATGTTGATGTCTAATGTCTTCAATGTTCCTTTCTTTCTATTCATTGTCAAAAGTTTGCTTTCCTGTATCCGAGCATTCTATTCTCAGAAGACAGCATGTGAGAATAGGAAGAAGTGTTAACTTCCACCCATCATCCTTTTTATTAGCGAGGGACACTCCTGGAAATACCTTCCCAGGTATTTCCTCAGGTCTGTGTCAGAACCATGCCAGGTATGGGCAACTTGACTGGAAAGAGAGATTATTTCCATCCAGTGCAAGGAGACAGGATCTGCAGATTTGGAAGGATGTAGGGAAATCCTGGAGCAGTCATCCAACTGAGCAGTCATCTGACTCATTCCTGAGCTTTGTCTGGCATGTTCTGGCTCTAATCAGAAACCATCATCATAGAGCTCTCCATGAACACTCACTCTTCCAGTGGAATAAACATGATCAACTTCACTTTCCTTAAAACTTGTGACTTTCATCATTTGTTCCTATAAAACTGTATGGATTTCCCCAAGAGTGACTCCATGTTGTCTAGTAAAATGTGAGCTCCTGGGCAAAGCATAGATTTACCTCAGTCTTATATTAGTACTACTTGGTGTAATTCTTAGACTATCATGGGCATTACATAATATGTTCATTTAATTGAATGTTTTTATGATATATTTCACTTCTAATTTGAGGTCATATACTGAGGGACGTTTTTTCTACAAATTTTCAGTTTTCAACTTGTATTTTAAACAAAAATAATACGAAATGCAAGGAATAATTTTATTAGTATTACTAAGGAGATGCATTAACTGAGGTCTCAGAGACAGACTTACTCTAGCAGTTTGGCTCACTGCAGGAAACCAAAACCATTCAAAGTATATTAAATAGAATGTAAATTAGCAAATAAGCGGATGGATGTGGTTATGGAATCTTATGGTGGCGTGGACTGGAAGAACAAAGTCAGGAGCTCACCATCATTCAGTTTAGAATACCTTACATCCCAGAACTGGCAGACCAAGCTCTCACCATTGGTGCTACCACATCCTGGTGATCATGTGGCAGTAACTGACTTTGACAATGGAAATAAGAGCAGGAAAGTGACCTCGCACTCAGTGCCCCTACCCTATCATTTTTTTTGGAAATAATTTGTAGAGCCAATTTTACATAGAAAGTCTTTGTTGCTTATTGAACCAAAAAAAAAATGTTTATTTTGCTCTCCAGCCTTTCTTAGATGAAGAAAATGGGAGACTGATACTACTGCTGACCCATGTCCAGTGGAGTTGTATACAGTCACTCACCTAGAGTCACTCAGAAGAGAAAGGACTGACAACCTGACCATCTAACATACAGTCACAAGTAATATTGGTGACAATGGCAGCTCTTGGCTATTATGAGAAGGCAGAGACATCTAGGAGAGCAGAAACACACAGGACAGCCAGCATCTGATTGCTTCTGGTACTGTCCAGAGAGATTTTTAGCCTTTGAGCATTTGCCTCTTTCTTTCCAGTGAGTGACTTTCCTCGCCGGACAAAATGATCAGAGCACAGCACACAGATACCAGGTCAGAAACTTGAAAGTTTGATGCAGGATGCAACGATCATCTTATTGCAACCAGGCAAGGCAGAGGAAATATGCATAAAAAATCATCCCACTGCCAACTTTTGGATTTAAAATACCATCTATGTTAATTTAACATTTTGAAAATTAAACCAAAAGGAAGCAAACCAGGATCACACCTTCTAATCCCACGCAAATGCTGCGCCTTGGAAACACCTGGGATGGCAGGCAGCATGCTGAGGTCATCGGCTTAGCTCTCCACCGGCAGTCATCAGCTGACCCAGAAAGAGAGCTCTACAGCTAGCTACGACCCGGGCACACTGAGAAGAGATGACGTTTCCCAGCACCTGGCCTGTCAACAGTGCGAACCAGATTACCATGGCTGACGCAGAGGTGACAGTTTATACAGTCTAAAGAGACCTTTTGTTAATGGCTTGATATTGTAAATCTTTCATCACATTCTCTTGTATTGTCTATGAAACACAGCTCATGTTTTGTGCAATTCAGTACGTTCTGACATCACCCAAGCCATCACACTATTTATTCAATTGTCCACTCATTCATTTGTTCTCATATTCATTAAAAATTGGATAATTTAATAAAGAACAAGAAACCCCTCTACAAGACCATCAATTCTCTACATAGGACAGGTCACCAGAATGTAAAATTGTTTCATTTAAATGCAGATCCCTAGGTGACCAGCATTGCAATACCTGTCTTTACATTTCTTACTTTTGAATGTAATTCATATTAGAATAATATTAAAATCATCTCTCTGTTTTACATGAGAAAACAGTCCTGAAGTCATTGAAACTGGACAGGATGACTATATAACTTAGTGCTTAAGATGATGGGCTCTTGAAATATTTATATCTGTATTCATTTATTTTGGTACTGGGGATCGAACTCATAACCTTGCTTGCCAGGTAAGCACTTGTGCAGCCTAGCTAAACTTCCAACCCTCTTGAGATATGTAATAAATATTAAAATTGTATCACCAAGCTAACCTGAGTTACATTGGGCAGCATGTCAACTTTCCTGTACTTCAGTTATCTCACCTGTGAAATGGCAGTGAAATTGGCACACGAATCAGAATTGCTGTAGGAACAGAACAAGTTGGCTCATGATATTTCTTGGGACAGTGTTGGGTGCTAAATCTAATTGTCATTTGTTGTTACCATTGACTTCATAAATATTCACCATGCTAAAGTGGCTGAGAGTTAAGACTTACATCCAAATTGTTCTCCTTGTTGACTTCAGTCATTATGAAACATTCTATTATGACTTTTCCAACAAAAATCTGTTTTTCCATAGAGTATTTGGTAACAACACCCAGGCCAAATGGGTGGTTCATGTAGTTGATCTTATTTCTGAATTCAGAATAATAGAAAGTACAAAGAACCCAGGATCCTCCTACTAGATGCTATCATTTTCTAGACTGTCTGATAAATATGTATGAACAGAGTGAATGCCAATTAAAAGTTAAATTTTAATCACTAAAAAACTTCTTAAACAGAACCAGTTAAACAAGTAAGCTACTCAGGATTTAAAGTATTGCTCAACTGTTACTATATTATAGCTAAAATCGATCCTGTCATAATGAGAAATTAGTTTATTCAGGATTCAAAGTTCTCTTTGACTCAAATATCTTTGGAAAAAATGTTTTTCCACTGAAGTTACCAAGTGTGTTATAATGTTTTCATGGAAATGTTACTGTGTTACATTTTAACTCCATCAGTAATAGTGTCTTTACTTTCTCAGGCTTGGTAAAGATTTCATGGAAATAAATGTATAGAAGAACTTATGCATTTTCATTTATTTATTTATTTATTTATTGTACTGGGGATCAGACTCATGACCTCACATTTTCCAGGCAGGCGCTTAAGCCACTGAGCTAAATCCCCAGCCCAACTTTTGCATTTTCACACACAAATACCCCTGATGACTGACACCTGGTCGAGAAATACAAAATTGCCCACCCCTCAAAACTGATCTCTCCACTCTAGTCAGCAAACTTTTCTTCCTCCTCAGAATAACCATTATCCTAAATTCTAACACTAAAGTTGGCATAACTATTTTTCATTAGCTTTAAAGATACAGAATTACATATCACTGCAAGTTGTCATTCTATTTTTTTTTAATTACAGCTATTCTTTTGAGTGACGATATATGTGCATTTAATTTACATCTTCTTAAACTGCTATATATATTGAACGTATGGAAAGACTCTCTTATACAGGCTTCATTCCATCCTTATCTGTTCCTTTTTTAAATTGCAATTTAGGTCTTTCTAAGATTTGCCACAGGTCCTTATGCACATTCTGCTCATGAGTCTTTTGGAAACTCATGGGATAAAACATAAGAAAATCAGCAAAGCAGTACAGATTTTCTGTGTGTATTCATTTTAGTATAACTCTATGTCTAGTAAAATGGTATTACAGTAAATAACACACATATTCTACATGTTTCAGGAAACATTTATATTAAAATCATTTGTAATTTATCCAAAATTCAAATTTAGAAGATTACAAGATGGCTGACTGAGTGGCGGCATGATAAGAGAGCCTCTCTGAGGAAAAAAATAAATAAATGAAAACAACTCAGCTGCTGGAATTTGGCAACATGGAGAAAGCCAGACAGAAGGAGAGGAATTCTCATGACCCAGGAAGAAACTGAGGAAAAAGAAAAATAAAAAGAAAAAAATAAAAATAAAAGGATGCATGGACAGAGGGCTGGAGCTGGGCAAGCCCAGATCACTGTACTGGCATGTCTTAAAGTCAGGTGACTCACGATGGAGCTGAGATCGCAGCCCTGCCGAGAACGGGGGTTGGTGAGCTCCAGACCCTCAACTGGAGGAGGCGCTGAGACAGGGAATAGAAACAGCCAGTTGAGCTTCACGAACTTAGGTGAGTGACAGGAACTGGATTTCCCAAACTGGGAGGACTGGCTGGGCTACATTTTGAAGTTGGGCAGGGCCAGCTTGAATCAAAACCCGAGGCAGGGTCCACTAATGACTCCTAGTCCAAAGAAGATTGGTGGTATCTGCTTGGGCTGGGCCACACACCTGGTTGAAACACAATAGCCAGGGACAAGGCTTTTCTGGGCCAGTGGCATCCCCAGGGAACACACAAACTTGTTGAAGCATATACTGGTTGACTAGCACAGGGGGAGGAGCCAGCTCTCAGGATGCAACTTGCAGATCTGCAGTGGACTGGGGGGGGGGGGGTGGTACTTCCCTAGCAAGTGTGCTGCAGAAAAACTGTAAGCAATAGGAAAGGCCCAGAGACCTCCACCTCCCACCTGTCTGAAGGGTGCCCAAAACATGCCAAGACGGAGAAAGAGTAAAAGGTCCTCAACTGCGGAACCACGGAAAGTGAGTCCAACATAGGTAAATGCAGAGGAGGTTGAGAGCAGCAAACCTGTAATGTCAGAGACAGCCTCATCAGAAATAAAGAAATACATCTGTGACCTCATTGTCAAATTTAAATCTAAAATTCTAACTCAGGTGAAGCAAGATACAAGAAAATTAATAAAAGAAGTCCTGGGTAATCCTCAAGTAGGCACAAATGAAAGAATAGCGGAACCCAGAGAAAGGAGAGAAACCTTTGATGAAGAATATAAACAGAATCTAGAATATATGAAACAGATCCAAAGAGAATATCAGGAAATTAAAAACTCCATTGAAACCTGGCAAAAACTTTTAACAGAAACTGAAGACAAACTTTCAAAACTTGAAGATAGATTTGGAAATTATGATCGTGGAAGGAAGGATCTCTTAAAAATAACAAGGAACCAGGAAGCAATGATACAAAGGCTAGAAGATGACAAGAGGATTTATAAGCTAAGAATAAAATATATGAATGGAGATGCAGCAACAAATACAAATGAAATAAAAAGTCTATACACAGAAATAATTAAGGAAAACTTCCCAAACATAGATAACGGAAGTGAAGTTCAGATAAATGTGTCATATAGAACTCCAGCCAGCTACAACCAAAACAGATCTACACCCAGACATATAATAATCAGGATCCCAGAAATCCATCACAAGAACAGAATATTAAAAGCAGTTAGGGAAAAGAAACAGATTACCTATAAAAGAAAACTCATCAAAATCACAGAAGACTTCTTAATGCAAACCATCAAATCAAGAAGATCTTGGAGTGAAATATTCCAAGTCCTGAAAGAAAATAACCTCAAACCTAGAATGATGTACCCTGCAAAACTGTCTCTCAAAATTAATAGGGAGACAAGATATTTCAATGACAAAGAAGAACTGGGAGAGTTTGTGACCACCAATCCAACCCTGCAAAGAATACTGAAGGACATTCTAGAGAGAGAGAAGGAAATGACCAGGGTTCCAGGAATGATGGCAGAAAGGCCTCAAAGAAAGGGGCAGACAGTGGAATGAAGGAGAAAAGTAAATAAATAACAACAGAAAAATAGTATGGCAGAGATAAGTCAGAGAATATTGGTTATACCACTGTTTTATCTTGACTGATTTTATTTGAATCTGATATGCTTGAGAGTGTCGAGTCTGAGAGTAGGGGCAACTACTCTGAAGATGACAGGATTCAATAGGATACCCATTCTGGTTTGATTATTAACTGCCTTTGAAGTACTATAATGTCTCCAATGTTTATATTTTATTAATAGTGTAAAGCAATGCTAAGTTTATATTATATTTGATGATATAGACAATTTTATTGAAAATAACGAGACATCATAGTGACTACCATAGATCACCTAGTTTTGTGTTTTTGTATGTTCTTTTCATTTCGTGTTTCTCTAGGAATTTGTATTGTTGACTTGTTTTGATTTGTTTTTCCCTCTAATAAAGAAAGGCTAGGTATATGTGTAGAGACTTATACCTTTGTAGAACTTCTAAGTAGTTTACGAGAATGGATTATAGTTATTGTAAAGAAAAAAAAGGAAAAAAAGAGTATTCTAAAGGATATAACTGCATGTATGTTTGAGTGTGTGGAATTAATAACCATGTTGCTAAAATTTTAGTAGGATGGATGAGCAAAACTGACTGCAGTCTCACTGTTTGGATGTCCACTTTGTTGACTTTACTTTTGTAACTTGAACAACTGCATCTAAGAGGAAAGTATGTAATTATCAACTAGTGATTTTTTACTGGTTACTATTTTTTGTTTTGTTTTGTTTTGTTTTTGAGATTTTGTATTGCTTCTACCCTCTTTCTGTTTCAAAATTTTTTTCTTTAAATAAAAATTTTTTTTGAAAAAGCAAGAGGAGGGGAAGAAAGTGCTCTAAAAGAGATAACTGTATGTAACCTTAAGGGTATAGGATTGATAACCATGTTACTAAGCTTTTGTTGGAACAGTGAACAGAACTGTTTGCAGCCTCACTGTTTGAATGTCCACTTTGTATGCTTTAATATTGTAACTTGAACAACTATATCCAAGAAGCAATATGTAAAGTATCAAATAGTGATTTCTTACTGTTTATTTTTTTTGAAATTCTGTATTGTTTCTACCCTTTTTTCCTGTTTCACTTTCCCCCCTCTTTAAATAAGATTTAAAAAAAAATTCAAATTTAACAGCATAGCCTATATTTGTATTTGCTACATTAGAACTTCTTATGAAAGAAAGCCCTTATCCTACCATCTTCCAACTGTGCTATGAAGACTTCCATGGTATAACTATTCTTGAAAGTAAAGTCATGAACAGAATTATTATACTCATTTTGCAGAGTAGTTAATCTTTAAAATAGAAGCCCAAGTAAGAAATATTCTAGTTCATTTGGCTAGTACTACAGACTGAGCTCAAGCCCAGACCTGGTGACAGAGTTTCATTTTTCTTATACAGGTGACACATTTGCCTGGTGGATTCACCTGTGCTGGTAATGTGAATCCCCACAGAGGAAACAATGCATAGCTAAGCTTTCTTTTGTGACTTCTTATCAGCTTGTTCCACTTCCTGAAAAACACAAGCTGTACTTAAGGTATAATAGCTGAGAGGAGAGAGTGCCAGAGAGAATCCTGCCGGAGGATGTATTAGCAGGCAGCAGCCAGTCATGCCAGGGATTAGCTGTGTGACTTTCAACAGAGCTGCTTAGCATTTAGAAGTCTCATTTTTTTCTTACTATACAGTAAGTTATCCAACACTGAAGTGCTACAGAGTTCGTTGGTGAAAAGGCTGAAAACAACAGCAACAACTACAACTCAGTAATTAATTAGCAATGGATAATGTAAAGAAATAAAATAATTAAGGCTATACAGCCAAAATTTAATTCACACTCATGCCCACTCAGATTTATTTGTAATAATAAGAGAAGAAAAATAACTTATATTCCTAACAAGTGGCAAATGGTAAAACAAATGGAAGAATAACTACACAGAAAGTAATTCTGTCTGGGATATTCTTTGAGTAAATAAAATTGAATAAAGTTAGGTATAAAATCACATTTACTATATCATTGAACTCATCATATCACGTTCTGATATATAGTAAGACCATCACAAGGATTTTCAAAGTGAAAATTGAATAATGAATAGGAAAAAAGGTCTAGTTAGTATGATTTCCTTATATTTGTGCCTATAGAGTTCTATATTTCTTTCTAATTTCTCTAATATGTAAGATGTTTTAAATACCTAAAAGCCAACAAACAAATAAAAATGAGCAATTAAAAATATGGGTGCTTGACTCAATGTATGGGAATGTGACACTTAGGAAGACTACTAGATCACTCTACTCACGCTAAACACATGGCTAGTTGATTCTTCCATGCCCCATCCTCGTGAGGAATGTCTACATGCTCAGATTCCCATCCCCAGCAAGTACGAAGAACTCTATGCTTTGTTATTCACAGATTTGGACCAAGTGTATGAATAATCTGTACTGAAGTGGGACTTCTTGAGATCCTGCTCATTCTAACTGCTTTTAGTCTCCGTGCAGGTAGCTGTTCTGTCCAGATGAGAGGAGGAAGATGTATTACCCTCAGTCCTGCTTCCCCACTTCCTTTTCTGCCTCCACAATGTTAGCCATGGGATCAATAGCATGTGATGTTAGAGCAAGAATGAGAATCTGCCCTTCCTTTTGTACCTGTATTTCTGCTTAAGGGCACTCGGGGAGTGCTAGCAGAGATACCTGTGGCCAGACAGTTGTAGCAGAGAGGAAGCCAGAGCTAGAGAAACAGTCATAATTTTAGATATATCTGTACCAAAATCACAATGCAGACCTGGGGAAAAATAGTTGTGGGGACAGTAATTCTTGCAGGAACTTCTACAGTTCTATGTGTTGAATCACAGAGGTGGAAGTTGAGCTACATGTTGAAAGATATTATTTACCTTGTACAGCAAAGTAAAGAAGAAAACCTGTAAAAATGCCATGTAATTAAATAAGCTCGAAATTTCAAAAGTGATATAAGGCAACCTGGTATAGTGTTTGAAATTTTCATGGGTGGAGTACTGGCACTCTTCAACTGGATCTGTCTTTGTTGTTTGTATTTTAACACAGAGAAAGAGAAAAATCCATCCTGTTTCAAAATACAAATAGAAAATATATTTTTCAGGTTGAAAGTGGCCAGAGTGTTTTGAACAAGAAAACCAAAGATATCATGTATTTACTTTTTATATTAACTCCCTCCTCCCTCCCATACAGGTGACATTTTACCATTTATCTGATTATGAAAATTTTGAGGCTACTTTAAAGCCTTGGTTTTACCTTTAATTTCTTTTTTATTCAATTTCCAGCTGTGGAAATAAAAGATGAAGGTACTTTAAAATCAAGCATTTAAACATGCAGAAAGATAACATCTCTTATGGGGATACATGATTTGATTATTTTAATAGTAGGTATTTTAAATCTTACTTTTAAGTAAGCAAAGAAATGACCTTCAATTGTTTGGGTTTTCTTTTGTACCAAAATTTGAGGTTATTATTTTCCCCTTATTTCATTTTGTCTGGCCTAGAATTATAAGCGATAAGCCTTTTCTTCCTATATGACAGATTCAAATATTTGAAACAATTAATTTTCAACAGTGGTAAAATACTCAGAAGACAATACACATGAAAATATTAGAAATAATGCATGCAAACCTTCACTCAGAATACACTGTCATTTAAAATATAAATATGGCAATGTGATAACTGTTATATTACAATGCTTCCTTCATACTGAGGAAACCCAATAAGTAGGTTCTTCCTATTTGTTCCTCCAATCTTAGGGACTTTTTCTACATGAAGGTGATTTCTGCTGAAGGAAGGACACCATTGAGCTAAAGTAATTTATCAAGGCATTCATTCAACACATGATGATGGTAAGAAATCTTACTCTAGTCCATGGACAGGAGAAGACCTGACTCAGCTCCAGCTGTTAGGCAGACAGCAAGTTCTCCTTTCAGGCTCCCAGTGAATTTGCTGAGGGCCACTTACATCAGAGAGGGTCATCTGCTTTTCACAGTCTATTAATTTAAATACGATGGCACCAGGAATCCCTTACAGGGACACTTAGGATAACATCTCACCAAATACCTGTGTGCACCCCATGGGCCGTTTGAGTTGCCCATAAAATTAACCATTTTATTAGAGTGTAGATTTATTCTGTTCCATACACTTGGATGGCTTTCATTCCCTAAGGAAGAAGAAACTTTTATGGGCAGTGTGGGATGGAGTCCTGCATGTGTTCCTAGCTGACCTTCATCCTTGGAGCTCAGGGTGACCTGAATTCCTACTCCAGTCCCTCTGCTTCTGTGCCTCAGCTTTGATGCCTTCACATGGTCAGTGACCTTCTTCAGTTGCCACAGATCCTGTGTCCTCTCTCCTTTACAGATTTTCACAGAAACATCATAGTCTCAGGATGACTTTGCAACTTAAAATTGTCCCACTTTTATTTTCCCCTCAAAATTTACCTTTTAATTCTTTGAATGTTTCCCTGAAGCAAAATGAACAAGGAATGATCACAGTAAACCGTGGAGTTTAAATTTTTTTAAAAAAAGTATTACAACAAAAGGTAGATCGCCAAAAAGCAAATTAAACACATACAAAACAAGAAATCAATTGGTAGATTTAAGCTAACCACGCCAGTATGTAAATTTAGTTTAACTATTCTAAAAACAAGTAGATAAAATTGTTAGATCAGATAAAACTAAGAATCAAATGTTATCTGTGATCAAACTTCTTTAACCATATTAATGTAATAATATTTGCTCCAGGAGGATAAGGTACATCTTGTCACTGCATAAATAATGATGTCCATTCAAGGAAGATGAACAACTAAATGGACCATGTCAGCAACATAAAAATAGACATAACATGAGAATCTCATGGCACTCATAAACTAGAAAAAAACCAGCCAGTGATTCAACTGGTTTAGAAAAGTAACAAAGAATCTCAGAATGTTTGCCATCACTGATTGTCACTTAGAGGAGATAATGTATGTGGAAATGGATCTAACCCAAGCTGGGTATTCAGACCCAGCATGAGAGAAATTTATTCAAAGTCCCGGAACCTTGTCAGACATAGAAGTGGAAGCTGAGTATGGACATAGTGCGAGAATCAGAAAAGTGAATGGTTTTGAAAACAGCCTATAAAAACTTGGGCGTCTGACAAGTGAAGATTATTTTGACTGAATCCAAGGGATTTTTTCTAGCAGATGTGGTCATCGTTAGGGTAACACTGAAAAGACAATCACATATATGGGTTTCATTAAAATAGTCAATTGTTCTCAAGAAATCAGTAGGCTTCCTAAGATAAAGCAGAATAGAAAGTTCATCTCCAAGAAACATACTGTGACCCACTTTAAAATTGACTGCATAGGCCCTTTCTTCAAAATGCATATCAGAGATAAAATCAATTGATATTTGTTTTTTGAAGTCTTCATCCCATTTCTGGAAGCTGCTGCCTTTGTTTTATTGCTGTCTTTGTTTTAGATGAGCCATCTCTTCTTTGTGTTGCAGCGCAAAGGACCATGAGAGGGTGAGAAAATAAAGGAGAGAAAATGCTGGAGTCAGATGCAGCCCTTACTCTCCTGATGAGAGGAAAGGAACGGCTCACTCTCCACAAGGGTGTTAATTTATACCTTTTTTTAGCAAGTTAATGTCCTATGTAACCCCATTGTCCTAGCAACACACTGTCCGGCTTGTCTTGGGGTTGGTATTCTCTGGGTCAAAGCAGCTTCTTCACATGGCTTACCCAGGACACTCTTTGTTCTTGCGAAGGCCATGCCCCAGCCCTGCACATGTGGTCAATTTCCAGCTTCAATGGTTCCCTGCATCCTTGGTTGTCTAGAAATCGAGAACGTGTTTGGTGTTGAAAGATCACAGATTTCAATTATGTATATTTCAGGAACATGACAGTTTATTTTGGAAAATAATAAAAGAAATGTGGAGAGAAGTTATGTAAATGCATTTTGCACCAAACAGCTAGGAAACTGAAGAACTTTTGTGCTGTGTGTATGGTGATACCTGGCCTTAACATGGCACCAAGTCCTTTGCTAGGAATACAGGAAAAGCAGGTTAATTTTATGGACCTATTAAAATAGTTTAGCGCTGATCTTCTCTGACCTCATTATGTGGTAATTAGTGACACACACCTTTGGGACATCTGCTTCTCTCCGGCCTGGTGCCTTCCTAGCTCCTTATCTGCTAGACAAGAATCTTTTGCCATTTTCCATACAGTCACCTCTTGCCAGCTTGAGTAGTGCCTGCTATGGCACATTTTTGCCTAAAATGTAATGTGTACTACATTTTGCTACTTTTGCTAATTTTCAAAATGCTTCAAATATTAAAATGCTGTGAAAACATGCAAATGGCGTTATATGCTGAGAAAAGGAAAAATAAAATTAATGTCCCCAATTACATGTTAGAAAGGAGTTGAATAAGGCCTTTCTGAAGATAACACAATATAACCCCAAGTTGTTATAATTGTCAAGCACTAGGGGTTGAACCCAGGGCCTGCTGCATGTTAGGTAAAGGTGAGATCCAAGAGATCCCATCTCTGTTCCCATAGTGCAGCTGCATCCCTGGTGCTTTCAGGCCTCATGAGCTTGCAGCGGGGAGCCTGGCAGTTGCTGCTTTCATGGATGCCCCTTCCCGTCTCACCCCAATCTGTTCTTAGGTCCTGCAAGTTAAACACGCTTGTTTATTTTTTATTTTAAAGAGATTAAAAGGAACAAAACAATAAAAACAAAACAAAAAATGATACGTGATTTCAAAACAAACTGATAGGAAATTAACAATAGTAATGTTGCATATTATTGTCTTCAAAATAGTTGCTCAGATTATAAGATACAGGCATGCAAAACGGATCAAACAATATAAGCAATTACAGTTTCTTTCCCTGAACTAATAAGATCAATAGTACATCAATACAGTCATCTTAACCATCATATATATATATTTTTTTTCCTTTCCTGCTTCTTATTCCCCATTCCAGTTGTTCTTTCCTTTTGAGCAGTTTAATTCTCTTTCACAGTATCTATCATATCTTTTGGATCTTTTTTAATCTTTCAGTTTTGTACACAAGGGAGACAATATGATGTTTAAACATGTGAGTTTGGTTTATTTCACTTATGAGTAAGGTCTCTAGTTGCATCCATTTACCTATAAAATCCTCTAGTTTAGTCTTCTTTATAGCTGTGTATAGATTCTTTATAGCTCCTTTGTATAAAAATACTACATCTTTTTTATCCATTCTTCAGTTGATGGGGATTTGAGTTTCCAAGATTTAGCTATTACAAATTGTGCTGCTATAAACATAGGTGTGCATATATCACTGTGGTAAGATGTTTTTAAGTCTTCTGGGAAAATGCTCAGAAGGGGAATAGCTGAATCAAATGGCACTTCTAATCTCAGTTTTTTAAGGAAATTCCACACTTGTTTCCACAGTGGTTGCACCAGTCTACAGTCCCACCAACATTGGAGAAGGATTCGTTTTGCCACACAGCCTTGCCAGCATTTGATATTGGTTGATTTCTTGATGGTAGTCATTCTTTCTGAGTGAGATGAAATCTCAGTGTCATTTTAATTTGCACTTTTTGAATGACCAATGACACTGAACATTTTTTCTTACATTTATTTGCAATTTGTATTTTCAGCATGCTACCGGCAAAACAAGAAAAACAGATCTGAAGATCAATGGAATAGATTAGAAGATACAGCCACAACTACAAACACATTCAGCCACCTTATCTTTGATAAAGGTGTCAAACATGTTCATTGAAAGGAAGACAGCCTCTTTAATAACTGATGCTAGAAAAACTGGCTGTCCACATGAAAATGACTAAAACTAGACCCATGTCTATCACCATGCAATAAACTAAAGTCAAAGTGTATCAAATAACTAAATATTAAAACAGAAACACTAAATCTGCTGAAAGACAAAGTAGGTAGAAATCTTGAAGACCTAGGTGTAGGCAGAGAGTCATGAACAAAAACCAAAATGTGCTGGAAGTACTTTTACAGAATCAAAAACCGGGATCTTGTCTTATTAAAAGGCTTTGCATGTCAAAAGAAATAATCAACAGAGTAAAGAGAAAATCCACAGGTTAGGAAAAAGTCATAGCCAACCATTCCTCAGACTAAGGCCTCCTACTTAGAACATATAAAGAATTAAAAAGAAAACAGGCCCCCAAAATTCAAAGACACCATCCAAAAATGGGCATCTGAGATGAATACACAGCTCTCAGATGAGCGTGCTTGTGTCTATTGTGTGTCATTGAATGGTTCACAGAAGGAGCTGATTTGGGCAGCAGCTCCCAGAAGTGGTCATAGAGCCCAGTGAAGAAGCTAATCTGACGTACTCCGGAGGTAACTTTGTTTCCATAGCTCCCTGCAAATCTACCACCATGTTCACTCTGATGTTTGTCACTGCACTTTTGTGAAAAATCTACAATGTTTGTGTCATGACATCCTCTTATTCAGTCATCTTCACACATTGCTCCCCAAGTGTAGGAGTTGACTAATAAACTGCACTAAATTCCACTGCTTGGAAGTGGATTGCTTTTGCAATGATGATTATAGAAAAGGCTTTTTAATGTTAGAAGTGTCTTCTACCCTTGGTGGGGAAGAGACATACCAACGATCCCCTTTCATCTGGCTGTGGGAAAAGTGCAAATCTTGTGGGGTCTCTCATTTCCTCCTAAGAAATGAGGGCTCTAGCTCAGTGAGAAAAAATGCAGAAAACTCCCAAATCTCAGAAGAGCCTCTGGGACCTTCTGTATTTGTGTGTGTGTCTGTGTGTTTCTGACCTTCTGTTGACTCTGAAAAGCAGTAAAAACCTGGAGGATAAAGCACAGGCATGCCTTGTTACTTTTTTTTTTTATTTTTCAAGGAAGGAGAAGAGAGTTACTAATGCTGAATCTATTACTTATCCTGGGAGGTAACGGAGGATGAATGGAGAAGAGGAGGATGAATGAAGAAGACTGAAAACGATCACTAGACTGTAACACGTCAGAGTGGACGACCTTAGAGACCAGGCTAGTGCTGAAGAACACAGGAAAGAAAGTCAGCACAGTGAAGAGGATAAAACACCTTCTCCAGAAAAGATCGCAGAGATCTGCCGTGCAGCAGCTTCCTGTGACAATAGGCAGCAATAGTGAGTAATAATAGTTAATATAAAAATAGCTAAAATATGGTATTACTATGAGGACAGAGCTCATGAAAAGTGGTCTTCACACAAAATAAACATGCAAACAAACAACAAAAGGACATTCTGAGAGGTGATGGACGTTTTTAGTACATTGATTGTGGTGCCATTATTCAGGGCTTGTACCTATGAGCGGGCACATCAGGGTATACCCATTAGATGTGCATGCAGGCATCTTACATGTCAGTTGTTAGTCAACAAATCTTTAGAATAAAAATATAGGCTGGGCATAGCTCAGTTAAACTTTCTGCCTAGCGTGCACAGAGTCATAATATCTACCCCAAACACCCACAAAAGGTATACTTCTTGAGGAAAATAAGAATATTTTTAAAAGTAGAAGGAGAGATCTATGGCTAGAAAAGAGCCAGGTTTTATCTGGGCCTCACCCCCAATCACCCACATGCTATGACCGCTGTTCACACACAAGCTATGTCCTCATTTATTCAGTTCTGGGACAGATATGACAGTGAATCAGTATCAATCAAATTTTACAGGAATTGTCACTGAACCCAAATAAATATTCCGTGCTAAGTGTGAATGACGGTAATTATTTTCTTACCATAGGAACTGAAGATAGTCATGACATAGTTTTGTATTAAGTCTTAATTAAAATAAGAAAAACTGAGAGTGCCTTGGTTTCAGAAACACACAAATATTTTCTGTTTTTCTTATTGTCATTCTTACCATTATTGTTTAATTTTATAGCCGTGTGCTATACAATGACTAACCACATTTACAATAGTGCAAAATTCCTCTCACAGTGAGACATTCTGGCCCTAGATGTTACTGTTTGTGTTTGTAGGGATGCTGTCATAAACAAACCTACTGTGGTGTCAGTTACATAAAATTATAACACACACAATTATTTACAGTATATAAAACTTGATCATGATAATAAACTGTGCTATTGGTTTATGTATTTACAGAGCTTTGCTTTTTATTGTTATCTAGGGTATATTCCTTCTACTCATAAAAATGTTTACTGAAAAGTAGTCATCCATGTGACACCAGCAGTGACACCAGCCTCCTCCATCTATGCTCTTGACCACAGAGTTTTCTTCTGTGTTTGGTCTGATCTGACTGTCTTTCATCACAGTTCTAGGATGTAAATATACCGTGTAAATCCATCACAGCCTAAATGCAAAGCAGGCTACACCATTAAGTTTTGTGCTATGGACACTCTGCAAAGTTCGCACAACAAAATTACCTAATGGTGCACTTATCAGAAAGGGTCTCCATCATCAAAGAGGCCACACTTCCATTATGTTTCCATGATATTTTATCACAGTAGCTGCAATGAAATTCTCCAGTATCCTTGCTGAAGGTCTCCAGGTATCAAAGGGACAGATAGGCATCTGTTTGGTTAACCTATCTATCCAGATTAAAAGCGCCTGCACACATTATCCTCAGTCCAATTTGAGGCCATGGAAAGGACAGGGTCCATGGCATTTGAGTCACCTCAGAGGTGGGAAACCGATGGCTTGCTCACAATCCAGCTATCCTTCATGTTTGAAGCTATTAAACATGAAAGCTCATTACAACGATAATGGCTGTTTTGATATTTCCAACTACCTTCAGTGAGGGCCCACTACAAGTCCTCAATGAGCCGTAAAACGCAGTCAGTGTACAGTGAAAACGGCCCATCAGTTTTCACAAATCTTACCTTCTGGGAATGACTTGAGCATTGTGACCTAATTCAAAGCCAACCACCCATGTTCTTCCTACCACTTGTACCTGGGAAACCTAGTTGTCTGGATTCTCAATACCACTCAGATTACAAAGCATTGTGTAATGGGGATAATGAAGCAATTATTATTTATGTACTGTCTATAGTTTATAATATTCTTTGAGTCTATTTTCACACATTGTCCTCAAAATATATCTATACATATGTAAGAACACAACACTTTGTTACTAGCCAGTATTTCTGAAGCTATTGTTTTATATTCCTTCACATTAAGTATTAGTAAGAACCATGCAGGTGACCATGCAGAGCTCAAGAGAAAAGAGTGAACATTCTTAAGAAATTTTGATGCAGAACCACAATGTTATGTGGTCACTAACATTTTTATACTTCCTTTTATGCATTAAATTTATTTTCTGCAAGGTCCTTCACCCTAAGTGGATAGAATTAAGTGTTTGACACTTTTGTTCATAGAGCTAGAAATCAAGTGGGAAGGTAGCATTTATCAGAGTATAACAGACCAGCAGCATAAAAAAATGTTAATTGAACATGAGGCAGAAAGAGCCCAAAGCAAGGTCTGTGTGTTATATGATGTGTGAACAGATGAACCTGACAAAACTGATCAAAGGCTTGATCTCAGCTTCCCAGGATTATCTCAGTATCCAATGTTCTGTGTCAGTGTTTATCCAGGAGTAAGATGGTATTTTCTGAATTCTGGTTCAGAGTCTAGAAAATATCAAGATATGTTGGTAACTGTAGGGCATAAAGAAAAAGTATAAAAATACTGACACTCAGAAAGCCACAGCATTTGAGAGTGTGCAACACTGTCCCAGAAAAAGTAGACACCATAAATATTGAAGGAAGCTCAAAGTGTTCTTGCTTCTATTCTGAAGTTGCATGTTGGGCAGAATGGCCCAGGGCATATGCTGCTTCAAAGGCTTCGGTATCTTGGGGATCTTTAGTTTTTATTTGTGTTTTTTTTTCTTTTGTTGCTAATAAAATAGCAAGATGAGAGGTAGCCAAAAAAGAAACTCCCCAAAATTGGGTTGGTAACTGAGATAAGAAAGATTTTTAAAGCATAAACTTTTCTTTATTCCTTCTTGGCATATTCATTTCTTTATATCAGAAAGGTAGGAAAGAGATTCAGAATTCTGAAAAAAATAGTTTTAGGCTTCTTGTCTCTCCAACCATTAAATTCTTATACCTAGAGCTTTAAATAGAAGATGACTTAAACTAAATGGAATCCTCTATTAAGCCTCAGGAGTGAAGGATGAGGGTTAGCAATCCAGGGTTCCTCATTGACACCAAACCTCTATGTCTGGTTGACAATCCTGAGCTTTAGAGTCGGGAAGTATGTGTGTAAGACACACAGGAAGTGCTGTTGGAAACGTTACCAGAATATTTTCCACCAAAATGAGAAATTCTAAACATTCACTAGAGACTAAAATATGGAAATGTTGCATATCATGATCAACAGTTTCCAGAAGCTCATGGCAGAGCTAAAAGAAGTCATGTGTGTATTGCCCAGCTTACTCCTCATTTGCTATAGGCTACAGGACGGCTTGACAGCCTCACGGAAAGATGTAGGAAGTCGGGTGGCAGTGTTACATCTTGGGTAGGATGTAGGCTTGGGTAGGATGGTGCAATGAGTGAAGCACTTGAAGAAGTGTGAGAGCAACAGGAGAGCTTAACTGAGGATGGGGGTCTAGACACAGCATGCATAAGCTTGGCTTCAGATTTACTGAAGACATGTTGGTAGATGAGCTTCAAAATTAATCAATCTACGACACATTTATGTCATGGACTATAGATCCCATTTGAGTAAATTTGAGTGTCATCTCTTTCCCTTATTTATGCCTTTTTTTTTTCTGTGCCCAGTTTCCCAGTTTTTCATTTGCTTATTGGTTTTTGTTTTTGCAGGATTGGGAATCAAACCTTGGGGCTCACACAGACGAGGCCAGCAAGTTAACGCTGAGCTCTGCCCTCAGTCCTCGATTCGCGTTTTGAAGAGGGTACTTGTCAAGTAAGTGTCATGCTTCGGTTGTGAATGTTTTCAGAGTCCCTATATGCGTAACATGTCCATTGTGCCTGGTACACTGTCAGTTCCCTGTGTTATGCATCATTCTCTCTAGATGGAGACAGATTTAGGATCAATATGGAAAGGGAAAAAAAAAAAAAGACACCATGAAATCAGTTCCAGGCAAACAACAGAGAGTCAAAGCTACTAGCAAGTAGAAGAGACTGACCTAAAGAAGGAAATTCCTTATTAGTAAAAGCAACCATTTTAAGAAATCTATTTAACACTTAATGGATATCAGTATGTGTTAGATATGTACATGAAAGATATGTACATGAAATATATGTTAATAACCCTGAATTGACCATTATCCAACTTATATATGAATTGAGATATCCTATTGTGCCTCATAAGTATGCACAAATCTTATATTTTCAAAATAAAATTTAGTAAAAATAGCAATTTTAACTCTAATTTAGGGACATTAGAATGAATCTGAAATTTCTCCTGAAATCTAAAGACGTATAAAGATTCCAAAGCTTGTAGTCAATACTTTCCAAAGATGTCCTATATACCTAATTATAAGACAATATAAATGACATTTCCTGTCCTGTATTACCAGTGATGTGCTACCCATGTCTGTGGTCTAGATAAGAATGCTCTTGAGATTGAAAGGATGATAAATATGCAGTGAGTTTTCGAGTAAACTGTGTTCTTCAAATGTCTTAATTTCTGATTCTTTATGTATACAGCATTACATTTAGGTATTAATATATATATATATATATATATATATATATATATGATTTAATACACAAATACAAGGATAATTTCCTTTTGAAGTTTCTATGAACTGTAGCATTCAGACCAACTTTTAGTATAAGGTGTACAACTGTGGAATTGGATTTGAGTGGTATTATTTGGAGATACACTATTCTATACTCCATTTTTAAGAATTCAGGTCAATGTGATACATGTTTGGTCCAGGACTAACTAATATTAGAAACGACTTTGTTATCTGTTAAGCACAGTCTCTTGGAAATAACAGTTGTCCATGATTTCCTTGATCAATTGTTAACCTTTATATTATTTGAGATAAAGGTGTTGATCAAAGGGGGTCTTGGAACTGAGAAAAGATGCAAAGGCCAAAATGTTGATCTGAGAGCTCTCCAAGAACAGAGGGGAGAAGTAGAGGGTTCTCTGCAGTCACAGAGCTCTGTCTTATTGAGAAAGGCTCCCACTGAAGGTTTGCTTTTATATGACTGTGCATTGTAGGTAACTGTGGTGGTAGAACAGAGTTCAGAAGAGGAGGCCTTGCGCTATCTGTCTCACCTTCTTACCAGAGGAACATTTGGACCAGGTAGAGCAAACCTTCTCTATGCCTCATTCTGCATACAGATCCTATCCCATGGAAGAAAAGCACATACGAAAAAGACCTTCTATGTTCACTCTAAGTGCCTTGTTCTGGGAATGTGATAATGTGCTTTAAATGAGCATCAAAAGCATACATTACCAAATGGACAGGGGAAAGATTGGATTATCTTTAAATTCCTTGGGACTCGCATGATAATAAAATCCCCACTGCAAGAAGTCTTTTTGAACTAGTCAGTCTGAAATAACTGTGTGTGGGGAAAATGATACAATGAAATATTAATTGTATAATTTATCTTTGTGGCTATGTCCATTTATATCAGCATTTACCTACCTATCTATGTAAATATATGTCAATTTAATGGCCATATTTTAATCTATTTTTCTGTTTTCTTTAGGATAAACTTTAAAAAAGAAATAATGATTATTACATTTGCAAATAATTTTTACATTATATCTTCTCATATATATATATATATATATATATAATTCCTTTGTTTGATTTATAATAAATAAAGCATGTAAGGACATTGATTCCCAGGAATGGTCATTTTTAGAAGAAAGTTCAGTTTCACACAATAGACTCTGACAGGAAACCTGAGCTCACAATCTGATTTAATCCATTTTCTGCCACTTTTTTTCCAGATATAATCATTGCACCTCCCTCACAGAATTATTGACACAGAACCAGTAAATGTGTCCCCTTGAGGAAAAAGCATGCTGTAAATAACTCCTCTTTAAAAAGAAGGTTTATTGGATTTTTACACCAGAAAACATGAGTGCCAGTTAAATACAGAATAATGTTCATGTCCCTCCTGGCATTGAAAAGTCCAGTGTCTGCATTTCTTAAGCCCAAAGGTAGGTCAGAAAAGAGGCTTCCTTCACCATTTTGTGATAGGATTCTGACTGCAACTAGAAATTAATAAAATACCAAGGCAAGAAATATATCTTTATTTCCAAAGTCATAATCTAATTGTGCCCACATGGAGTCAGTGAAAGGGAAATTTCAGTTAATTAATTCTAAATAGATACTCATTACCTTTGCAACCAGAATCATTTTTCCAATGAAAAACACATTTCTTTAAGTTTGGCTTTAGAAAATATTAAAATCTATGTGGACTTATTTAAAATATTTGCAAATTATCCTGCCATAAACAGCAATGCACATAGAAATAGAGCTTCTTCAAATCACCTTGATAGTGATGGTATTATCACCAGGTGTTACTTACTTGTGTGTGTCATTGTTGGCCATGAAAAACTTTATATTTAAGGATGATAGCCTATTAGGTGTTTAATGGAGTATGGCAAGCAAAATGCCTTATCACTGCGCAAACACTGAATCAAGCATGAAGTAACACTTAGGGAATATTTAGTAATCAGAATCAGTAACCCCATTTCTTACTGACATAGACAGCCTGGAGGATTCAGCATACTGCAAGAGCCAAGATGCAATGGTGGACTCTGCACCTAATGCATCTACAGTCTGGTTAGATACAGAGCACCCCAGCCATTCAAGGAATGTAGGAACCCACAGAGTCACATGCAATCCGGAACACTTCTTACTGTTCAGTGCCAGGAGACAAGGAGAGTGAAACAAAATACTCCCCAAAGAGACCTTTGATACATCTTAGTCCATCCAGGCAATACTTGGAGACTTGTGAGTGAGGGTGGCCACTGACCCTTTGAAGAACTGCCCCGATTTCTACATACAGGTTTGTGTTGAATCGAAATTGAGGATAGTTTACAGAAAATTCTTCAAAATAAAAAGTTGGTAAATTGAGGAAGAAAACATCCTTTCTAACACTGGTCACTAAATAATCTATATGTTATGGTGAAATAAGAGAAAGAAAGGCCAAGGATTTAGTTCAGTGGCAAATGCTTTCCTGGCAGGCACAAGTTCCTGAGTTTGATCTCCAGTACCCCCCCCAAAAAAAAAAGAAAAGAAAAAGAAAGAAAGAAAAGAAGGGAATATGAAAGCTCCAAACACAAAGAAATGATGAGGATATGGAAATGGTAATTATCTTAATTTGATCATTTCACATTTTATAGATATACTGAATTCTCATGATGTACCCTATAGATACATGTAATTAAAAAGTAGAGCAAAAACATTAAAATACATCTGTTAGTAATGTGACTTCTAATGACAGTGATATATTTGAATCTTATTAAACCTATGTCTAAAATTATAACAATACACACATTGCTGCATATTCTCAAAGAAAATAGATTACTATGAAAAAATGTGTCAATGTGTACCAAGGAATCACCAAACACCGTCACACTTTTCCAAGCCCGTGGAGCTTCCTGATTCAATGTGACAACAGACCCCATAAGAAATGTGTTGTTTCATGTTAGAAAAAATTGGAAACTGGGGTACAGAGAAATAGAATAACTTTCTGCATTAATAAATGATGGAATTGGACCTGCAAACAGGAAATTCACTTGCCATTCAAACTAAGTAGATTCTAACATTAAAGTTTGACTCCACTAGGAAAAAGAATTCTCTCTGGACCTCTCCAGGTACATTCTGAGCTCCACTCATCAGATGACGACCACTCTGTGATGCTTGGGTTTGTTTAAGCCTTGCAGACCAGGTGTTAGTCTTTGTTTATCCTCTTGTATAAATCATTTACACCTTGCATTTTATCAAAATATTTAGAAAAGTGGCTTTTCCATTCTAATACCCCATGGAAATTTTTCACTATACCAAAGACTGGTGAAAAAAAGCTGAATCCTTCTGGCCTAAGGGCAAGAGGGTTGTTTGTGGCTAGCTTTATTCCAATTGGAGCTCTACTTGTTAAAGGACTCAATGTTTTGCCTATATCTCCTTTGTAAGGGAAAACATCTCCAAGGATTTTAATGAAATAGCATGACATTGCTTAAAAATATGATCATGTGACACTGTTAGTGTGGCCCACTACACTGTAATCTCCATGAACCCAGGATCTCTTTCTTTGAACATTTTTACACTAGGGACTAGAACAGTTAACTAATAAATATTTGCTTGCTATCACATAAAATATCCATCAACCTTCATGCATAAGCTCAAATTAATTTGTAGATATGCCCATAATTCTATGATTATTATCATCATAGAATCAGTCTCTTTTTCTCATTTTCCTACATCAGGATAGAAAATTTGCTATTTTGCTATACTTGATAATCACTTTTTCAGAAGATCTGTAGTAATTCTCTTCTCTGTATAAGGACCCTGGGTAGGTTCTGCAACATGGCCTTCCCCAGTGGCTTACTGCGGTTTAGAAGCTCAGGAGCTAGGAGGAAAGGATGCTGGGAGTGGAGAGTGTCATCACAGTGGGCTCAAAGGAGATGATCAGCCACACTGAGCTATATCCAGGGAGATTCAAGAAGGCTGGACTCTGATGTCTCCAGTAGGTTATTTGGTAACCTAGAAGGCAAAACAAAAACAGGATACTCTGGGTTGTGACTGTGAGTGTAACTGTTGACAGAAGGTTGACACACACTTAGTTAGGAAAGGGCTCACTAGGCTCTGTGGTGTATCATTCAGTTTCTTGGATGAAAAGCCAAAAAACCATCAGATTATATAAAAGCAATAGAGAGGTAAAATAAAGGAGTATATGAATGAAAGTCAACCATGAATTTGACCATGCAAACATGATCCCTATAAGCACTATTCTTGGTTCAGTCCTCTTACCTAAACTTGAGACCATTTCTGGCCTGATACATTGACTGATGTGTAACTTGAACACACTGTTTTGAACATAGGTACAAGAATAAAATTTTAAGTGAAAAGTACAGAGGCAAAAGTTTTGATTTCTTAGGAGGGAAAAAATATCACTACATGTACTGCAGGCTACTATTAAATGAGGACTCTGATGTCGGATTTGAAGCACAAATGCAGACTGGCTCAGACAGGATTGGTTCTGCAGAGGTGCAAGACAGCGTGTGTTCAAGATGGGCAACTTTCCTTCCCTAAATGGAATGAATGCCGTGGGCAGTTGAGTTCAAAGACATAAGTTATCCACATTTAATGCTTGAGAATTCATTGTTGACTACTGTGTTTCCCTATCCTTTAAATAGATCTGTTTACACTTGTGTCACTGTGACCACTAAGCCTTTGAATAAGTTTAACTGCCTGACATCAAAGAGATACAAAAAAATTTAGAGGATCCCAATAAGATTGTCTTATCTGTAAAAATAAATAATTACAGCACCTGCCATATGTATGTTGCTATAAAGATTAAACAAGCTTGTAATTTATGTATCATACAACCTATTACATAGTAGAGTGTTGATAGATGCTACTTACTTTTAAATAAAAAGGAGATTAAAAGAGTTTATAGCCGTCATATAGTTAGATTGCCCTTTTTCTATTGCCAGTTCTATCTCTTTACTGAGGCATAGCTTGGATTGTAAAAACCCATAGGACAGTATCACAGAATAATAAAGTTAACATTCTAATTTGAGCATTCATTGTCCTCTAATAGAGTTAAAATAATCTTTTCCATATTAATATTCTGCTTTTCCAATTTATGTACCCTATATGCATACCAGAAAGATGGGAATGGGTCTATTACCCATGCACGTGAACCAAATCTATGGCGGTGTTTTGCTCTGAGAAGTTCCACAATCTTCAACCAGCTGCCCTGATGATACTTCCATGAGAAACTACACATCTTAAATCAAACACTGGCAAACAATTCATAACTAGCACATATTTTAGTTTTTATGGTCTCACAGCCTCTGTCCCGACTCCTTCACTCGATATTGTAACACAAAAACAGCCAGAGACAAAACACAACTAGATTCAATAGTGTTCCAGTGGAAGTATATCTACATGGGCAGTTTACCTTCAATTGCACCAATCAACTAATTTAAAAATGTCAAGTCAGGAATCTGCACTTACGAACACAAAAATTATTTAACAACCTGAATTCAAAAAGCGTGAGATGGCTTCATGATGTCTTAAACACTGGAGAGCAGACATCAGATCATTATTATTGTAGGCTTTTTGTGAGAGTGCAGTCACCAATGAGAGTATAAAATTCTGAGCAGTTTCGCATCACTGATGAGGAAAGCGGTGAGCTCCAGTGTGTAGGGGATAAACCCTGATAAACCACTGATCTAGACTTTGCATTGTTGATGCCTATTAGTAGAAGTTAAAGTCTTGGCCATTAAAGCATTTTAACTTGAAACAATCTGAGATTTCTTCTAAGAGGAAATTTTCATACTGACTACATTTTTATTTATCAGAGCATGGTTCAAAGTATAAGGGAAATGAAGAGATATTGGGTGTCAGGTATGTTTCTGTTTAGACTCCAATCTTTCATTTTCCCAGAAATTTATTTATTTGAAACATAAAAAAATCCCACTCTGTCAGAAACATTATTTAAAGCTCTGGAACTGGAATGATCACCACAACTAATACATGCCCCATGCTGCCATATTGTATCCATACTTTATGATCCACATAAATTTGATATACTTTTCTGAGGTTCAGATTGTTTCTTCTACAAATCTGAAAAATAAGACTTTTTTTCACTTTTTGTGAAGTGGCAAGGATTTAGTAGTTATTTGTGAGGAAGACTCTCACACAAATGAGGGTAGTATTGGATATCTAAAGTGTAGTGGCCTTTTCTCGTATACTTGGAGTCACAGTTTGCCTTTACTCTTAACTTTGGGTTCTATAAGATCACTGAAATATCAAATCATGTGTGCAGTGTAGCTAAAGCTCATTATATTGGCCTGGTGTGGTGGTGTATGCCTATAATCCCAGCACTCGGTGGGCTGAGGCAGGAGGATCACTGTGAGTTTGAGGCCAGCCTGGGCTACAAAGTAAGTTCAAGACCAGCCTGAACTGCATAGTGAAGCACTGGCTCCAAAAGATGAAAGAAAAAAACCTAGTTTATTATATTTGTTAAAACTATAAAAAAACTTTAAATTTATTAATGAAGTAAAATTTTTTAAATGCAGTTTTTATTACCTTTAATATATATTATAGGCTAATGAAGTGAATAATAGCAAGGTTATACAAGAGATAACTTTATTGACAACAACTAGAGATACAGAAAAACTTGAAAATTGATAATTGGAGATTTATAACAAGGCCCCAGGCTATCTCAGGTTATAGCAAACACTGAAGCTCATATACGTATACGTTTCACTGCATAGGCTTAGAAAATCACAACCAACTTTTAGTTTACAGGTCCATGATTGGTAGACAGGTGAAAAAGGAGGATTTGCTTTATAAACGGATCCATTCATACATCTTGAGCTCTTTGGGAGGTGAGTTCTTCTGATTTCTCTCTTAACTTACTAATATTTCTATTATGTTCATAAAATTCAAAGAAGATTCTAAAATATTCATTGAACTGCTTCAGTATTTTTATAATTGGTCACCACTCATGACCAATTCTGTAAGTATTTCAGGCAATTCTGACAAAAATGTCTTCAGACTGCTTTTCACTCTTAAAGTGTTCCATGATTCCTTACTGAAAATTACATTTTAACCTATTCTAATTCTTTTTATTTATTGTAATCATTTGGGTAATTTTAAGTACATTAATATAATTACCATGAAATAATCATTAATTGATATCTCATCTGTGGTTACTACAATTATTATTTAAATTTAATTATGATCCCATTCATGAAAATATTAGTCTTAGTTATTGGCAGGTTGGCAATTGACTCCTATACAGTCAAGCTGAATCTAGAAGCCCATGCCATTAAATCTATGCCTAGCAAATCTGTCACTAAAGCCACTTGGCATATGTTCCAGGTAAGGTGGCAAGAAGATGACTAAATAGAGTTGATTGTTACTCACAACATGCCACCTTATACACCTGTTGACCTACGGCTTTCTAAATTGGAAGAAAAGTGACATTAGATATAAAAATGTTTTATTTCTAACACTCACTTCAATAAGCTATCTATGCAGCCTCTTTAGATCTCTTTGCTGTAGGACTCTGATCATTTACTACCAACTCCACATATCACCAATTAAATCAGTGACCACTACTCAAGAATCAATGGGAATGTGTATACCCAGTAATTGAAGATAATGTTGGTCAAGATCTGTCCAATAAGAGCCTTTCCTATCATCTCAGTCTTTCAAGAACACTCCTGATTAGAGTCTAGAAACCAAAGAGGTCTTTTTATGTGGATACTAACAGATAAATTAGGATAATTTGTAAAGTATATGCAAGAGGTTTTGTTGTTTAATGTTGGTTGGTTTTCTTCTTATCAGTTGGTGATAATGTCACTAATGTAAATTAAAGGTACAGAAACAATATAAAAAGATAGATGTTGGTAAGGTGGTAAACCAACTGCTCATATACTCTTGGAACTTAACTGTACCTA
This sequence comes from Hydrochoerus hydrochaeris, assembly GCA_004027455.1. Classification (NCBI taxonomy): domain Eukaryota; kingdom Metazoa; phylum Chordata; class Mammalia; order Rodentia; family Hydrochaeridae; genus Hydrochoerus; species Hydrochoerus hydrochaeris. The sequence continues at coordinate 42,345 of PVLA01004986.1, read as the reverse complement.
CTAGGTAGACTTAAATGTAATCTCTTATATACCAATTGAAAAATAATTACTGTTGACTGTGTTTGGAGTTTATGGGCCACAAGACATTCAGTTAACGGATGGCACAATCAATCACAAAGTCACTAGCATCCCATGATCGTAAATTCAATCTCTACAGGATATAATGACACCTCAAAATTTTTTTATAAAAAAACATAATAGTTGTTTTCAAACAGAAAGTGTGGCTTTGTGTCCCACTGCAATGATTGCTTGACTAGGGTATATCAAAGGACTCATCTTACAGAGATGATCCGTGTTTCACTGGGTCCATGAAGTCATATTGTCCAAGTGGAAGAGCTGCTTAGACTTCAGCAGTGGACCTGGTGCAGATTGTTTTGTTTTTCCTTTGCAATATATTTTAAGAAATGTCACTGTTAAGAGAAACAGAAAATAAGTTCAATGGACAAATTCAAAAGCCTTCTATGTGATTCCTCCAAATCCAAAGATTCATCAAAAACTTTGCCATTTTTTTAATTTAGTGGAATACAGTACAGTGCATAGTAAATTTACTTGGATTTAAGGAGAAAAATGCCAACATCTTCCATATCACTGGACACCTTAATTATTCAACGAGATATGGGCCACAGACTCACCATATGCTTTATCTCTTCTTTGGAGATTCCAGATCTCCTACGAAGGCATCTAAGTTTCTTTCTGTTTCCTCTTCTTTAGGTCTAATCAGTATCATGATTCATCATAATGTATTTATAATATTTCATAGAAAGAGTACTTAATGAGATGCCTCCAGAAACAACAAAAAGAAAATTGACTATTTAGGAAACGTTTTCATATTCTTGTCAAGCATAAAAAAAATCCCTTTTGATGGTATTTCAAAATTAACTAATGGCAAGCTATTGACTGGATCAACACCAGCAGAGAAAGTGCCAAGAACTGGGTTTACTTTTTTAGTAAAACATTTTGTTTAGAAACTGTGACTGCTTCTGTCATTGATTAAGTATATGACAACCGCCAGCCTCCAAGGTCCATCTACTTTCTACACAGGGTACTTGGGAAAACTAAATGTGGATATAATAGAATGAAACAGCACTGCTTTTTCTTTTTTGAGCATGATTTTGATATATAATGAATAAATTCATCATGAGGAGTTCAAGATTTTGACAGCAGTACTAATTTCTTCAGGATGTAGTATTGCTCTACAGTCACAATATTGGTAGACTGAATAATCTCATGTTACTTCCGCTTGTCTGTTTGTAAAAGAATAGCTTTGATTGGATGGGTCAGGAAGCCAAGTAGGATTTTGACAGCTGGAGATTGTTGGCTAGGACTTCAGTTGCACTGAGCCTGTTATCAGAAAGATTTGGACCAAAGTCCATTTGTCACCTGATGACCACAAAGCTTAGCGCTTTGATGGCTTTAGAACCAGAACCAATCTCTTGAATGCTTTGGCATTTTTAAAAATTTTCCCAATACTTAAAACAGTACTGTTAAAAAGCAAACAAACAATAGCAGAGAAAACAAATTATGCATGTGAAGTTAAACAATGTTTTGAGGGAAACTTATGGAAAACCATTCACAGAATAAAAAAGGAGGAAATTTCTAAGTTATTTTATGAAACCACTCTAATGCTAACAACACAATCTGGAAGGACCTTAAAAGAAAGGAAAAATACAGACTTGACTTCCTTCAAGGATAGCAGAAAAATCTTTTCTCTGTCTCTCTCTAAATTATGTAATGGCCCAGTTGAATTCATTCTTGGAATACAGAATTGGCTTCACATTGAACACTCATTTTTGTTACATACCAATGTGAGGTGCATAGATTTATAATAGGCCGTAGGTGTGATTTATCTTAAAAATTCCACAAGAAGCACTTGTGTTAAAAAAGTATTTCAGTAAACTGAAATTAGAAGTGAATTTTCTTAATTGAAAACTGAATAGTGGTTTTCTTTGATGATAAAATATAGAAACTTTACTTCTGAGACTAGTTATAAAAACATGACAATCATCATAATTTCTATCCAAATTTGTACTAGAAATTCTAGGAAGCAAAGAAGCAGAAAAAAAACACAATATATGTAAAATTTTTGTGAAGAAAAAATGACTTCTTTCCCAACACATGGAATTATGTGCATGGAATATCAGAAAAAGTCTTCAATACAATCAAAAGAATCAATAAATGAATTGTAAAAGATTATTGGATGTGATATCAATATATAAAAATAGGTATATTTCTGTATCCAGTGCTAGCACATTTATATTTCAAACACCTGTATTTCAAGTGCTTGGAGGCTGTGGCAGGAAGATCCCTACCAGTTCATAGTAAGTCCAGGTTAATCCAGCTACATAGCGAAACTCTGTCTCAAGAAAGGAAAGAAAAAATACAGAAAAATTATGATCTATATTTAAAAATATGCAAGATAATTATGAAAGATTGAGGAATATCTAAATAGATTAAAATATGTTATAAATTGGAGCCAAAGTAGGACAAACACAGGGTGTTTTCCTAAACTTATTGTCTTAGCAAGGTTTCCATTAAAATCTTAAGATTTAATGGTTGTCCTGAGATTTGTATGAAAAAAAGTTAACCACCATAAAATGGGTTTTTGAGAAAATTGTGGAAAGATTTGTTCTCCCAAGTATGAGTACTTAGCAAAAATCACATTGAAGCCAGAATGTTATCTGCGCAACAATAGGAAAAAAATGATAGTAATTGCAGAAAAAGACTAAGTACAATGTTAGATATATTTAGACAGCAGATTTACGGCACCCAAGAACAATAGTTAAGGCATTTTTAACAAATATGCATAGAATAGCTATTATAAATGTAAGGCAAAAATTGATGTTTGACTTTTTCTCACTCCATAAGCCAAATTATTTCCCCAGTATATTGTAAATGTGAATGTAAATAAATGATGCAGTTTCTGTATAATAATTAACTTTCAATTTATCAAGGTAGTCAAATAATATTTACAAGAACATGTAAAATGGTAAAAATAAAAATATAAACTTGAGTACACTGAAATTAATTTCTGAGAGGTTATAAATCATTGTTCCCTAGACAAATGTAATCAATAGGACACAACAACAACAAAAAAAGACAATTAAATAGTTTTTTTTACAGATGGAAGAAGGTTGATTCAATAATTTAGATAATGAATATTAAAATCACAATAAGTTTAAGAAGACAGGAAATGGCAAGTGTGGCTAGAGATGCAGATAAATGAGGATGCTTGTATAGGACAGGTGGGCATGTACATGGTGTCACTGCTTTGGAAGTCATTGTGCTATGTCCTAAAAGACACAGACAGGGAAAACCCTGGTATCTGTCACTAGATCTACAGTACACAGATGCACACAAATATCACTACCATGACTCATGCTTCTTTTCACCTGTACTGTAATATCTCCGTATGAGTAATGCAAATACCCAGTAGAAAGATTATTACGTTTCAGTAAATTTACACAAAGCAAGTACACATGGCAGTGTAAGTGAATGAATTTAGACATCTCAAGCATATATGGCTGTTTAAGAAGTGAAACATGGAGGAAGACAATACACATTATCATTTCACATAAGAAAAGTTCCCATGTTAAGAAAACTAAAATTATAGTGTGCAGAGTTAAATGCTTAGGTGATAAAGCAATAAAGAAAAACAGCGAGGGACAAAACATAAAAGCAATGATGACTCGTGAAGGGGAAGATAAGGGATATTCTTGGAAATGGTATGCTTTGCAAGGGTTGAAGATAGGATTTCTTGACCCAGGTAATTGTCACACCAGTGTGCATTTGTGAATAATCATCTTTAAGTATCTGGAATTGAGCAGACCTGGTTTTGAATTCTGACTCACTTAAACTTGGTCAGATACTTTCTCTGTTTCAGAGCATCTTTTATCTCTCCACTGCATGGGGGAGAGATAAGGGAGAGGTCTGGAGAGGGGTGGGAACCTTAGGTATGTGAGAGGTGAAATCACACATGTAAGGCTTTTTATACTAAATATTCAAAATTACATTATTTCTCCCATTCCTCCATTCATTTCCTATGCTTTCCCACCCCTTCAAGATACAAATAAAACTAGCATCTTTATCTAATAGACTCTGAGTGAAGAGGAAGGTAACTGTTGTTTTTGGAATTAAGCCATATGGGAGGGAGTGGCCTTGGTAGTTAAAACACTTTACAGTTTTTCCCCAGAAAGGTGTTTCCTCTGCATTGTTACTGTACCCTGCTGACTGTCAGTAACTTATAGATCAGTCATGGTTTTTTTATTATAGATGGAAGCAATGGATTCCATTCTGGAACACTTAATATATGTATGTGTAAAACAGAAAACAATATTAAGTAATATTAAATGCTTAGGAAATAAATGAAATATGGAATATGATAAAGAGAATAACTGATTGTGATCTTAGGTAGGTGGAAAGATTTCGAGGGAAGGGAAAGTTATCTGGGGATGCCTGCAGATGATGTGATTCAGGGGTTTGTTCTTCCAGATATCCACCCACCACAAAAAAAGAGTTGAGTATTTGAGGAAAAGCAAGAAGAACAATCTTTGAACAGAAATGAGTGAAGGAGTGAGAGATATACTATCCTGTAAGTCAAATACCCTGGATTTCTCAGTTCTCCACTGAAACCTGAGCTCCAGTATCAGACAATAATGGTCTTAACCTGCTTAAGTTTCTACCCTCCTCTGGAGTTATGTCTTTAATTGAAAATTACCTCAAACCTCACTATCAACTGGGAGGTGACGAGGCAGATGGCTGTAATAGAAGTTTAGATGTCACCTTTATTAATTTTGTATTATTCTTTTTCTTTAACTTTACTCAGTCTAGCTCTGCACTTGTGTTGTGATACAGGTGTAATATGTTATGTGCTTGAATAGCAAAATATTTTGGAGAAAATGTGAAGCTCTACACATGTGCAGTGAAACAGAAATTCATATCCTGGTGTTGTTCCTCAATGATTCCAGGATGGCACAAAAATAATGTTATTATAATTAGGACAACCTAGGATCTGATCTTCAACACAAATCACTGTTTCTCTATTCCTCATAAGCAACTTTGAGAAGCTCGTTTTCTCTACTAAACTTTCTCCCAGCCAGTTCAAGACTATCTGCAAAAGGTAGGTCCAGTAGTTCTGGCTGCTTTTGTATGTATATCAGAATTTCCTTCAGGAGAATGTATGTGTTTTCTCACCGAAATATTTATTTATGAGATTCTGTAGAAGCCACTGAATGTTGCTTTGTATCTTCTGATCCTGAACCTCTCTTGGAATTTCTTTGGACTACTGGGAAAGCAGTTTGAGCAGATTATGCCCAGGTATTTCTTTGGCACTCTTTCTTCTTTTTCATTTGACTTGTGTAACTCAAGCCAAGTTTGGCATTGGCAATCTGTACTGGGTACACACTGGCATTGTTGACTACTGTCATCAGCTTATCATATGACTGATTTATTCATTCAGGAATTACTGTTGTTTGTCAAAGATATTTCATGCTCTCTGGTAGGTTTGAACTTTTTCAACACAAAACCAAGTTTTCATCACTGATGGGGCTTCTATGTTAACTGGGATTGGAAAGCATTATAAGGAACCTAGTTATTTTATAAATTATATTGTATGCAAAATCCAGCCCTTTAAAATTCTAGTGTCTAAGGCAAAATCTTTGTAGTTGTTAGAATGAGTCACTTGGTAGTTATTTTTTAAAAATTTGAGAGACGAATGCAAATTCTAATTTGCAAAATTATTCCTAGTTTGTCATGCTGCGTCAGTGCTACATTGCATGATTTGAAATATAGATTAAAAGTCTTAAAATAGAAATTAAAGTTTACTCTATCAGTATAGCTCTTTTATGTTAAAAATACTGCTACAAATGTTTGAGAATTACAGTCAGTTTGACTATAATATTTATTGTGAAAACTTATATTTTCTCCCACTCTGTTGCTATATTAAGAAATAATTTGACAAAAACTCTAATTTGTTTGTTTATTTATTACATGTAAATAGTGTCTATGAGACAAAAGCAGCTGAGCTAAATTCTCTCAGAAAACACAACATTCACTTACCTCAAATGTGCTTGAGAGACATTATTTCACAACTTACTTAACAATTACATCTTTTCAACAGTGGCATTACAATTTTCTGTATGATTTCTAATTATCTATTTGCACCACTTCATGATAACACACAAACCAGAAGCCTTTGGAAACTCAAAATTACAAATAAGTTTCCTGTACCACTCGAGGAAGTAGTTCTTGAACATTTCTAAATCTCCCTAATGAACATAGATGCAAAAATTCTCAATAAAATATTGGCAAACAGAATGCAATAAATCATCAAGAAGATTATACACCATGACCAAGTGGGATTCATCCTCAGAACGCAGGGATGGCTCAACATCTGTAAATCAATAAACATAATCCACCATATCAATAGAGCCAAAAATAAGAATCACATGATCATTTCTTATTATAGCAGAAAAAGATGTTGATAAGGTCCAACACTTACTCATGATAAGAACCTTACAGAAAATTGGAATAGATGGTCTTTACCTCATTATGATAAAGGCTATCTATGACAAACCAACAGCCAGCATCATATTAAATGTCCAAAAACTGAAAGCCTTTACCCTAAAATCAGGAACAAGATAAGGATATCCATTATCACCACTCCTATTCAACATAGTGCTGGAAATACTAGCCAGAGCTGAGATTGGAAGTCCCATTTGACCCAGCTATTCCATTTCTGGGCATATTACCAGAAGAATTGAAAACATCATACCACAGTGACATATGTACACCCATGTTTATAGCAGCACAATTTGTAATAGCTGCTGCCTCCTGGGTTCCACCATGGCCGTGGCTGGATCTCGGGGGTGGTGCTCTGTTTCTCCCCTTGGCTCATGCCAGAGGAAGTCACTTCAAGTGCTAATGTTTTATTGGATTCCTATCTCTTGATCATTATTTGTCACTGATAAAAACTTTTTGGTCTTTCTAACTCCAGCCTCATTTTTCTTGGAACTTTTGTAGGTTTTACTACATAATTTTGCATATAAGAGTTATTGTAAGCTCACAGATGCCTTATTATAACCTAATTGACTGTAGGAATCATTAATTTGATCACAAATCATTGGTTCAACAGCAAATATTGTCACCACTTTCAGTTAAAACTTTTGAGTTTCAGTATCATACTTTGTGTTTAATCAATGGAGTTCATGATTAATTCCTCTACTTTTTGAATAGCAGTTAAACACCAAACTTATCTCTCATCATAGAAATGGAGTCCAAATTATAGAGAGAGGCAATACAAACATAAAGTTTTGGATTTACTCTAGCCATTAAGTGTTTTGCCAAGTAAGCCTATTGTTTAAGAGGTGAGCTTATGAATGCGTGTTCATGAGTGAAAAGGGAAACCTTTGCCAGGAATTTTTCAATATATCCTCCACTTTTCTACTTTTATGACAGTGAAGTCAGAATTTTTAGGCCATGTTTATTTAACTCCAAAGCAACTGATGGAATGGAACTATCACTTTAGTTCCCTATTGGCTTAAATATGTAAAAATATTCATATTCTCAGCATTTTACATATTTCTGTAAGCAAAAGATTTTATAACATTATGAATAACAGGATCATTTATGATTTTAACGTTGTGCCTGGGAGCTAGAGAAGTGACTCTCTTGGTTTGTCTAGAATAAACTTTAGCATTTGCCAAATTTTAGTGACATTGATAACCAAGTGTCTATTACAAATCTAAAACTTGGTTCATAAGAAAAAAGAGAGAATGAAACAAGAGGGAAAAGAGAATGGAATGAAAATTCAGACAGAAAGAATAAAGGGAATAAGTTAATGTTCTTTATCTGTAGTTCATGCTTAATATCTAAATTCCTCCACATCTGTGTTATCAATATGTAAAACACAATACATTTTCCTTGTCAGAATAAATTACCTTGATTATTCAAGCTGATGAATTCAAGGATTCACTCAGTAATACAAAGGGTTTTAGAGTCTCCAGCCAGTGCTTCAGCTCAAGAAGAGCATAACAACCATGGAAGTTAATTACAATATTTCACTAATTGTGTTTCTTTATTCTGTATCACATAGAAACAATAGGATTGAATGCATCTATAATTAAAGCTTAAAAAGTCTCCACTGAATCATTAAGTGAAAGAATCAGCTTGAAGAAGGACTCGGATGAAATCATTGTCTTTTCATATTTCAAAAAAAAAAAGTATCTCTGACAAACACTAGTGTATTCTTAATCAAACTTATACATGTTAGCCACTTTTCAAATTATCCTTTCTTGGATTTTCAACAGTTAGAAAGTTGGAGGCATTCAGAATCTTAAGCATTGTTAATAATGACATTATCACACCACTTTAGAGTGAAATTAAATTTTCTTGTTTTCTTGCCATGTGCACCTTGATTCACAAATTATTTATCCCTCTTTCATATTATGATGCCATCCTTCAGAAACAAAGTAAAGCTATAGTTTAAAGCAACTGCATCTTGGAATAGAGTGAGTTAGTATTGAAATATAAGTACAGACATTATTTGAAAAGCAGTTGAATTTTATTTTGTTTTTATTAAATACTATTTCATTTAGAATCATGAAACCTAAACAATTTTTTTCCTATTAATGTGTCAATAAAACACTGTTGGAAATCAAGCCATCAGAGTACCAGTTTTATCTTGCTGAAGATATCTGTTCAAAACAAAAGAACAAATGAAACAGTCCACTTCAAGTATCCAATTATTTTTAGTGAATTGTAGTGTGAACGAAAGCGATTTTAGCTTTTATCCTGGTACTTACGTAAACAACCTTTAAGACTTAAAAGAAACAACTTACAGATGTCCTCAAGTGAAATGTCTAAATGGTGTGATTTCAAAAATAAAAGACTGGATATGTAATTAGCTGGCTATTCCTTATCCACTCATTTGCTCTGTCTGGCTTTGAATTTACCTAACTTCCTCTTTCATTCTATATGCTCTGGATCTATACACAGCAATGTAGAATATTTCAGTCTCTACCAGTAGTGAATCTGTGACCATTTTTGATCTTCAACATTGGTGGCATGCTCTGCATATACTGAATGATTGGTTCTGCTAAACTAAGAAAACTTAGCAGTGCCAGGTGTTGAGAGAGGAATTTACTGAATTCCAATTCCACATTACATTTATGTATTAACTCATCATTCTTTCATACTGAGCCTGTTTGTAGCAGTGCATGATAGCAGATCAGCTGCAGATGCACTGATTTGGTGGTAGTGGGAAGTACACATTTCTATGATCACATTTGACCAAATTTGGAACCTGTGTGATAGACACAGTAGAAGGTCATTCTGCTTCATAGAATACCAATGACGTCCAGGAAAATTAAATGGTCATGGTAAGATTGTATACTATTTTCCAAGAGATTCAGAACTCCAAGTCTATCCGAGTTAGGATAATAATAATAAAATAAGCAAAATTGCTAAGAACAAATTTTTGAGAAATCTAACTGCACTGTTTACTAACTTATTCAAGAGTGAGATCTTAGCATCCTAGATCTCAGTTTTAATTTTAAAAAGAGTAACAGATTATTCTCAACTACTAGTAGGCATGGTATGCGGATCAGTTTAAACATCTTGTTGGCAGCAGGACAGTTCCTTGTTTACATAAACATTCTGCAAATATTGACATTTAAAAATATTACGTTACATACTGTATTTAAGATGCTTCAAAGCAGTTTCATTTACTCCTTAGGACAAACTCGAATTCAGTTAAACTCACTTTGGCTTTACGCATCAGTCTCAAAGAAGGAAAGTAAGGCAGGGAGGGACAAATGTGTACCTAATGAGTCAGGATCTAACAGGTCGTGGCAAGTTTTTCTGTGTGTGTACTTGAAATATCACAGCTGCAAGACATCTTCTATATCTGCTTATAGAAGCACCATGAAATTGAGAAGTAAAATATTTTTCTAGGGTCACAAATCTGCACATAATGCACAACCATAATAAGGATCCAGTTTGTAAAAACTGGAAAATCCATGTTGTTCTTCTGTTTCAGGTATTACCACCCTTGGCTAGTCACCTAACTATGGCCCACAGCTTACTTTGAATGATTATAGATTAAGGATGTATTTTATATATTACAATTGCTGAAAAACATATCAAAGGAAGGTTTGATTTCCATAAACAATTTTTTGGAACGCAGCATAAGCACTGTATTCCTATCAAAAGTGTAAACTTGAGACACTACCACAGATACTTTATAACTCTGCAAGTTTGAGAAACTAACTCTTTGAATCTAACAGAACAAATTTTCCTATCCATGTTCTATATTATTGCTTTCACCAATTTTTTCATTCATTCAATATCTTCATAAATTTTTCATATTAATCATTCATATTACTTATTAGTTTTATATCAAAAGAATTTCTTAAGTAAATTTGTTTTAGTAGTCTTTATCACTTCCATAACTATAAAACTATTAATAAGTAAGCATGGAATAAAGGCATATTTTTAAATTCATTTATAAACAATGTAGGGACCTCATATTTAACATGTCCTGTGATTAGTGTAATGCAATTAGAATGCTCTTCACTATTCCATTTAATAATCAAGGTAGAGTATTTCTCAAGATTATAGATGCTGCTCAATTCTTTCTTATTCCATGTTCTGGAGGAATACTATTGTTTCTGTCTTCAGAGTGGATCCATCAGGGAAAATGTGCATTGAAGAACTAGCATTTACAAATCAATAAACAGAGGAGGAAATGAATTGTGGTAATCAGTAATAAACAGAGTCAGTGATGGGGGAACCCACACGGGAGTAGCCTTATGTAAAGCCGAGATTTACAAAAGAAAATTGGTGAGATTATCCATGGTGCTAATTTTGTATCTGGGGTACCAGTGTCTACTGAGCCCAGAAGTCCTGTAAAATTTTCTTGGTCACAGATCAGGTTTCATCCATTTGTTCATTACACAAACTTATAAAACTCTGCTCCAACTTTTTGGTAATCAACAGTCTTTGCTAGAATTATAATATAACTGATATTTTAATGGATGAAACAAACAGCCAAGCTGAACTCTACAGTTTTATGGTTAAGTAGAAAAAGTCTCAAAAATTTACATAGTTTATGATTCGATCCATACAAGAATCTTGAAAGGAAAAAATGTGTAAGTGAAGAATACATGACTAGCTTTCGGGCAATTGAGAAATAAGAGTAAGGGGAACTGAGTGTGACTATAATAAGGACAACCTTAGGTCCTTGTGATAATATGCTTTGTGTCTTTAGGGTATCAAACTATATTGACTGTGATATGTTCTATAGTTTTGTAAAATGCCAATATTAAAAGAAATGAAGTAGATGATACTTATGCATGTCTATTGCTTCTCAAAACTGCTTATAATCTAGCATTATCTCAAAATTTAAAACTTAGTTTGTGATTGAACTGCAAATGAAGATAAAACAAAGGAAGATTTTTAGTTTAACAAGGCTTTTGCATCATGATTCTTGTGTAAAATGGGATGGCTTTTTGGAAAGTAGGAGTTTAGTGTCTACCCAGAGAATGCAGGCAGTTAAAAGTCAGAAGGCCTAAGTATTCACTGTGAGGAAGAGACTGATTTGTTTGGAAGTGACAAAGAGAACAGAGCAGAATAAAAGTGAGGGAGATGAGAGGAAAGGAGAGAAAGGAAAGGAAAAAGTGAGAAAGGATCAGAGAGGAATAGTGAAGCTGTGGAGGTCAGCAAGATTAGATCAGGGGATTTCTGGGTGGAAAAAGGCATCCTGGTGTGGACAATACTGTCCTCAGGGTCATTATACAGAAGAAACCAAGGGAATGAGAGAAAAGACCCACCATGACCATTTCTTAACTTAATATGTGCTTTGCCTCATTCTTTTCTGACTTGTACCAAATGTTTTATTGGAAGAGTGTGGCCTCAGTTATTGACGAGAATATTGGAAAACGCCACGCAGACAGCCATGGTGTGCTTCTTGATGTACCCTCTGGGATTATGAATTTCCGAGTTAATGGTGTCATCAACCTTAGGGTCCTATATTTTCTTACTTCTGTGATAAACATCCGAGTCACAAATTGTATCCAGTTCTCTCCAGTTTTGCGCTGCAAAACGTGAAGGTGAATTAATAAGCAACTGCAATAGGGGAAAGGAGAAAAAAAAATAAGGGAAAAGATTACATATATATACATATATATATTTACACACATATACACATTACATAACTAAACTACTAGTGTCTGTTAGTTCATCAAAAACAATTGTTTGGTCTTTTGCTTCATGCCTCAATCTTGTAATCTGAACAACTACTTTAAGGATAACAATACGCAATATATTAACTCGTGTTAATTTCCTACTATTTTGTTTTGAAATTCTGAGTCATTGTTTTTATTTTTGTTGTTGTTTTTAAAATAAAAATTGAAATTAAATTAAATTTAAAAATAATAAGAATTATTGAACAGTACTGTAACTATATTGAATATATGTGTCTCTGTTAATGCATTAGCATTTCTGGGGCTGCATAGGGATGAATAATAAAGTTGAAATTCAAGGTTCTCTTATTTTTGTTATTGTTATCTTTTAACTGCCAAACCTCTTATTTGTATTAATCTTAATTTTCAGAAGCATGATTTCAAATTTATAGGTAAAAATTAATGTTGAACCAGAACTCAGGGATATTGCCATCTTTATTGTATGTGATTGTTTTGTTGTTATGTAGCCCAAGCTGACCTTGCACTTGTAATTATTGTCCCTGAATGGGGGGATTACAGGTATTTGCCACCATGCCCAGCTTCACATACCATTTTTTGTAAAGCTAACATTTTAAAAAAATATGGTGAGATGAAACTTAATGAATGTGACTATCACTTACTGCTTTCTCAGTTCATGCTCTAGATTATACATTGCTGAATTTTGACAATGCCAATCTGTCATTTAAAGGTTTTTCATAGTCTACATTGAGGTTCAATGAATGGTTAGACTGTGCGACTCCCAGTTGTGGCCTTGTCTGGTCACTGTGACATAGTGCACAGTAGCTGTGCTCCCTGTGCACTGGATGCCAGTAGCACCTCTACCTTAAGTTGTGACAGCCATGAATGTGTCAAGATTTTGGAAAGTAGTCCCCTGAGGACAATATTAATCCAATTGAAAAGCAATGTCTTAGTTATTAAGTTAAATTCCTCTAGAAACTTCATTACTGACTTCTAGGTTTCCCCCAGCTTAACTCCCTTCTTGGCTCTACACTGCATATTCTTTAAAAGCAGGGCCTCGTTTCACAAACTGTGGGCCCCTGACACCTAGCTCATAACCTTCTTTATGGCAGAAGTTCCATATAAGAGTAAAAAAAATAGAATTCACTGTGGAGCTATTATAAAGGTATATGAAGAAAATATTTATGAGACATGTTTTATCTAACTTTTTACCTTTAAAAATATATTTTTATTTTAAAGAGATTAAAAGAAAATAAGACAATAAAAACATATAAAATGATAGGAAATTAACAATTATCACTATATTGCATATTGTTATCTTTGAAAGAGTTGCTCAGTTTACAAGATCCTGGAAAGCAAAACAAACCAGACAGTTTAGGCATTCATAGGATTTTTTCTCCATGAACTGATAGAATTAGTAATACAATTATCTACCTTGTCTATGTCTATGTCTATATCTTCCCTGCCTTCTTTTCTCTTTTTCCCCCTCACAGTTGCTTTTTTCTTTTGAGCAGTTTCTTTCCCTTTCACAGTATCTATTGTACCATTTGGTTCTTATTTACTTTTTCAATTTCTTTCTTTTTTTTTTTTTCTTTTACCAGGGATCGAACTCACAACCTTGCACTTGCCAAGCAGGTGCTTAAGCCACTGAGCTAAATCCCCACCCTCAACTTCTTACACAAGGGAGACAATATGACGTTAACACACATGAGTTTGATTTATTTCACTTATGAGTATGATTTCTAGTTGCATCCTTTTACCTGTAAAAGCATTTATTTTTCTTTAAACCTGAGTAGTACTCCATTGTATAAAAAAATACATATTTTTTTACCCATGCCTCAGTTGATGGGCATTTGGGTTGTTGCCAAGATTTAACTATTATAAATTTATGCTTTTCTAGCTTGTGTTTTAATTTTGATAAAAATATATAACATAAAGTTTATCACACTAATTGTTTTTAAATGTATAGTTTGGTGTTGTAATATACTTTATGCTAATGTTATCAATATCCAACACCAAAACTCTTCATATTATAAAACTGAAACTCTGAAAGCATTAAACAATAATTTCATATTCTTTCCTTAGAAAATAAGAATAATTTTATGTTCTATGCCTATGGATTTTAGCACTCTAAGGAGTTCACATGAACAGAATCATGTGAAATTTCTTCTTTTTTACTGTTTTTTTCATTTAGTGTGGTGTCATCAACGTGTCACAATTTCCTTTCTTTCTGGGGCTAAATAATATGCTATTGTATAGATGTCTTACATCTTAGTTACCTGTGCACCAATTTCTACTACAGAGCTTCAGAAACTAACTACCAGTTTTGTATGGTGGAGATATCATATGGAATGGGCCAGGATTCAAGCCCAAGTCTTTACTCAGACGGGCCATTCTTTCTTGTTCATCTTACCTGCTTGTTAGAGGGAGGACACCAGAGATCAATAGTCCAGAATACTGATTCATGATCGTCTCTTCTTTCCTCTTCTCTAGGAACATCATGGGTCCCAGTGTCGTACATTCCTTAGCTCTGACCTGGTCAGACATCTCTGACCCACCTGAGGATATAAGACTGTGAAGATGTTTATGGTAGGAACTTGGTCCCTGCAGAAATGGCAGGACAGAATCTGTGATGGGATACTGTAAGATCAATGCTTACTAAAATCATGGGAGAATAGCACTCCAAAGGGCTTTGGACACTATGTAGTCTCAACTCTAATTTTTCCAATAAGCAAATGGAAAACTAGGAAGAAAAAATACTGCCTATAATCACACAAAAAGCCATGCAGAAGAAGCTAGAATGGAGCCAAAATGCTGTGATTTTCATATATTTCTCATTAGAGCATGTCACACTTGGAGAGATGGCCAGTGTGGATGGTAATGGCCTGTTCATGGGGCTGGGTACATTTGCCCACTTGGAGGTGCACCTAACAATCACTATGTCTGTCTACATTATTGCCACAACCCAATGTGGCTCCTGAGGCTTTTGAAGTTAAGGACCAGTGAGAGGATGAGAAAAACGAAGAAAAGACCTAGCTGGGGTCAGGTGGAGCCCTCATCCTCCTGATGGGAGGAAAGGAACTGCTCAACCACTGTGGCACCTTTATTTGTATACTGCGAAAGATGATGTCAATTTCGGCCCCCCTGCCTAGCAACCCATTGCCTGGCAGGCCTGGGCCCCTTGCCTTCTTGGTGCTGGGACGATTTTTTTACATGGCTTGTTTTGGTCTTTCTGTTTTTTCTGGCTGGCCTTGCTTTAGCCCCACACATGTGATCAATCCCCAGCTTCAATAGCTCCCTACATATTATGACAGTTTTAAATGATATATTCATTTCTTATCTTCATTTCTGGCAAGATTATCTACAACCCCCACCATGTACAATTCAAATAAAGGGTGAGAGGCTGCTGTACTACTTCTCTTGACGTTCTCCACATACTCAATTTAGTTTTATTTCCAAACTATCAGTATCCTCTAGACTTTCCCCTGCCCTGTGTGATTACATAAAATGTGCCTCCCTTCTCTTCCCCTTGCATTCAAGAAGGACAGACTCAATGACTTACTTCTCTCGGTAATGATGGCTTTGCTCATCATTAGGTCATCAACAACTGGGTTATGGGTGTGTTTATGTTTCAATATCTTTTTTATCTCTCTGTTTGGTTTTTCCTTTTAAATTCTTCTCCAGTGTCTGTTTTAGATTTTTTATGGGAAATTTTACTGATTTTCAATGACGAACTATCCTCTAGGATACCAAGTTGCATTTATTTAAGGAGTTATTTTTGGTAATTCTGTGTAGAAAGGAACACTATACATAAAGGGAAGGTGATAGCACAGAAAGTGTTTCCAACTAACCACTTACCTTCTGACACAGTCCAGAGGGGATGTATAGGGACAGCAAGTGTCCTATAATCCCATCCAAGCTTTGCCAGAGTTAACCAAAGGGGCTTTAGTAACTGAGCCTGTCTTCTGGAAGTTAGTGCAAATCATCTCTTCTCTCTGTTTGTCACTTTCACTTACTGGTGCCATTTTTCACATTCTCCAATAAGTTACTTGAGGTCTGAGAATAGAGATGGTGTTCTTGATCTTCAAGACTTATCCCACCCACCAAGATATCTCCTGCAGTCAAGACGGGTGCACATGCAGAGCTCAGACTGCCCCAGGCAGTGGACCACCAGCAACCACCCAAGGCCTGGGTGTGGGCACATATACCAGTAGGTGGTAAGATAAGCCAGTGTTGTGGTGTGGCACAGAGAGAGGTGGAATGGAAGCAAGCAAAAGGGGTTGTCATTGCTCTCTCCATCTCTCTCTGTCTCTGTCTTTCTCTGTCTGTCAGTCTCTCTTTGTTTCTCTCTGTCTCTCTCTCTCTCTGATACATATCAAAGGGTTAGGGACATTAAGTCCAATGCCTATATCAAGAGGCCAAAACAAGCCTTATACCTAGCACAAATCCCACTGAAAATTTGACTACACAACACATTTCTGGGATTAGACTTGGATCTACCACAGAATTGTGAACATCAGAGCAATTTTACTTCGAGTATTTTTCCATGTTTCCTTGATTTATTTCCCATTTTCTGTCCAGTTGAAGTCTTTTTTTGTTTAGTTTAATTTGGTCTTATGTGCTTTTGAGCATCATTTTTGTTTTCTGTTTTTAGTCTCTTTTTTCTCTCTTGCCTCTTTCTTTAATGACAGATTCATTACCTTTCTTTTTTGTTTTCATCTAATTGTCTTCTATTTTTCACCAATTATTTTGCTTGAATTTATGATGCTTTCATGTAAATAAATGTTGCTCCTTCTTTTCTTGGTCCACTTCAACACAGTTCTGCTTCTTCTGTCATTATTTCCCTCCTCCACCCTCCAGTATACCAAAAGTTGGGTGATTATCCCTTGGCCTCCAGCCTTTCTGCCTTGCCGTATTGAACTTCACTCATCTCTTTATCTTGCCACCATCCTCCATAACTATTCGTTCACAATAAAGTAAAATCAATCCACTAAAGGGAAAAACATTGCGTACATGTTCCTTCTATATTGCTGGATTCTGTTATATAACTGTAGAGTTTGCTTTTGTTTAATAGCATCAGATCAATGGTTACCACAGTTTGTCAGTAGCCCTACTATTCTTGAAACTATTGTTATTGCTAACTGTGTTACTTGATCTGAGATATCATACCTGTTATGATGTTTTTCTCTTCTGCATGAAAACACTTTGATCGAATGGGATCATTGCCATCTCCATAATCCAGTATCAAAGGACTGGGTGCTGATCCAAATACAGAACAAATTCACATCTTCAAAGCATTGGACAAGTAGGTTCTTCAGACATACAAGAACACAAAAACCACTTGCATCTAGAAGATATTCCTATAGAACAGCTATTTCCTAAGGAAGCTTTGATACTAGGTGTAAAGCCACCTATCAAAAGAAATCTGTAATCATCAACAGAGAAAAAAATAATACAAAAAGAAAAAACAAAAAATGATAAGACACAGAAGCAAAATAAAACTCCAGAACTCCAGCCCACTTAGAACAGATTCTGAGAAAAATAAGACAGAGGAAATCAAGAGCCAACTATGGCAGCAGAAGTGAAAAAATGGAATAGGCTGTAGAAAACATAAACCTTAAGGTACAAGTATAAATGACTATCAAAATGAATGATATTAAAGCAGACATAGATAAAAAATATAAAAGCATACAGGAAAATAATAGACACTATGAGTACCCAACACATAAAAGAATTAGAATCTATGAATCAAACAGTATTCCAAGAGATTAAAAACACCATTAAAAGTATACACAACAGATTGAATAATGACAAAGATATAAAACAAGATTGTTGCAGTGACTATGAAAACAAAGATATCTCAAAACTAGCATAAAAATCAATCTGATAGCTACAAGATGAATCAAAGAACAACATAAGTTCGGTCCTAGTCAGTGAAAAACTAGTCAGTTCATAAGACATAAAAAAAAAAATATCTCTTCACAGAAATAATAGCAGAAAACTTCCCAAACATAGACAAAGATTTGACATTCAAATAAATGAAGCAAATAGAACTCTGAATAACTATGATCAAAAAGTGTACAAGGCACATAATAATGAATATTCTACAAATCCAACACAGGAAAAAATATTAAAAGCAGCTAGAAAAAAGAAACAAATCACTTATGAAGGAAAACCCCTCAAAATCACAGCACATTTCTCAACACAAGCACTCAAATGAAGGAGAGCTTGAAGTAAGGTATTTTATATCCTAAAAGAAAACAAATTTAAACCCAGATTGATGTATCCCACAGAAAGATCTTTCAAAAGCAATGACTAAATAAGATGCTTCCATTAAAAAGAAAAACTGAAGAAACTTACAACCACCAAATCAGCCTTTCAGAATGTTCTGAAGGATATATTAGATAGAAAAAGTAAAGGCTACAATCATGAGAACACAAATAAAAAGAAGTCACCAGGCAGAGAACGTCACTAAACAAAGGAAACCAACAATAGGAAAACATATGAAAAATGTAAGCTGATACATATCAGTAGTAACCATAAGGTAAATGTTCTCACCTCACCAATCAAAATAAACAGACAAACAGACTGGATCAAGAAACAAGATCCAAAAATAAGCTGCTTCAAGAAACACATACAACACAAAAAAGAAACTCATAGACTCAAGATCAATGAATACAAAACAGTATTGCATGCCACAGTAACCCAGGAAAAGAGCAAGTGAAGCCATTCTATTTGTAGACAATGTGAACTTGAATAAAAGACTGATCAAAAGAAACAAAGAAGACCACTACATAATTGTTAAGGGAAAACTCTGAAAGAAGAAGTAACAGTCACAAATATATATGCACCAAACACTGTTGAAAATAAACTACAAACAACAAATATTAACAAACATGAAAATTCAAATAAGTACTAACAGAAATTTTAATCAAGTAACTTAATATCACACTCTTACAAATAGATAGATCAAATAGACATTATATCAACAAAGAAATATCAGAATTAAACCAAACCTGTGACTCAGTGGACTCTGTAGATGTCTACAGTGTGTTCCATCCCACAGCATCAGAGTATACATTCTTCTCAGATACACATTGGACATTGCTCAAAACAGACCACATATTATCCCATAAAATATAGTTAGGAAAATGCAGAGGAACTGAAATCATCCCATCTATATTATCTGACCATGGTGCAATAAATTTGAAAATCAACAGCAAAATGAACCACAAAAACTACAGAAACAGATGGAAATTAATCATCCTGACCAAGCATTGGTTCACAGAGAAAATTAAAGAAGAAATTAAACAGTATCTATAATTAAATGGTAATACCCATGCAACATGCCAGGAATTATGTAATGCAATGAAAGCAGTCTTTTGAGGGAAGTTTGTAGCAATGAATTCTCACATCATAAAAATTGAATGAGCTCAAATAAACAACTTAATCCTGAACCTCAAATTTCTAGAATAAGAAGAACAAATCAAACTCAGAGCTCATGTAAGGGAGGAAATTATAACAATAAGAGAAGAAATTAATGCGATTGAGAGTAGGAAAACAACACAAAGTATTAATGATACAAAAAGTTGAGTCTTTGAAATAATAAATAAGGTTGATATGTCCATAGGCAACCTCATAAAAAAAGAAAAAAAACATACATTCAATCAATTAGGAATTAAAATGTGAAAATTACAATGGATCATAAAGAAATTCAGAAGATCACCAACCCCTACTACAAGAACTTGTATTCTAGTGAGAAGGAAAACATGGAAGAAATGAACAGATTCCTAGACACAATCAATTGGCCCAAACTAAATCAAGAAGATATAAAAATTTAAATATTCTGATAACAGCCAATGAATTTGAAAATGTAGTTAAAAATTTACCAACAAACAAAAGCCCAGGTCCTGATGGGTGCACTCGTAAATTCTACAAGAAATTTATAGAAGAATTAATGCCACTAATGCTGAAACTCTTTAAGGAAACTCAAAGAAAAGAATTACTTTCAAAATCATCCTTGAAAAAAATTATTACCTTATTCCAAAATCAGAGAAAAACTCAACCAATAAAGAAAACTACAGGCCAGTCTCTCTAATGAACACACATGCAAAACTTCTCAATAAAGTACTGACAAACAGAATGCAACAAATCATCAAGAAGATTATACAACATGTCCAAATACAATTCATCTCAGGGATGCAAGAATGGTCCAACATATTCAAATTAGTAAATATAATACACAATATTAACAGAACCAAAGATAAAATCACATGATCATCTCAATAGATGCATAAAAAGTACTTGACAAAGTTTAACACACATTCATAATAAAAATCTTACAGAAAATTGGAATAGATTGTCTTTATCTCAATTTAAGTAAGCCATCTATAACAAACCAACAACTAACATCATCCTAAATGGTCAAAAATGGAAAGCTTTGTCTCTAAAATCAAGAACAAGACAAGGATGTTCATCATCTCTCCCATTCAATATAGTTCTGAAAATATTTATCCAGAGCAATTAGACAAGGAAAAGAAAGAGCGATAGAAAAGGAAGAAGTTACACTATCATTATGTGCAGATGACATCATATCCTACATAACAGACCCCAAAAACTAACACCAAGTCTTGCAGACTTAATAATTAAATTCAGCAGCATAGCTGGCTACAAAGTCAGCACTCAAAAATCAATACCATTCCTGTAAAAAGCAACAAACTCACAGAGGGAGAAATTTGGGAAACCACATCCTTTTCAATAGCATCCAAAAAAAAAAAATTGGAATACAAAGCAATCAGTCTAACCAAGAAAGTAAAAGATACATACTTTTTAAATTACAGTATTTTTGGCTGGGGAATTTAGCCCAGTGACATAAGCACCTGCCTGGAAAAGTGCAAGGTATTAGGTTCCATCACCAGTACCCCTCCAAAAAAATATAGTATTCTGAAAAATGAAGATACCAAAGAAAATGGAAAGATATTCCTTGCTCATGGATAGGAAGAATAAGTATAGTGAAAATGGCCCTTCTCCCAAAAATATTATGTGGTTTCAAGGGAATTTCAATTAAAATGCCACTTGCATACCTCACGAATGAAAAGAAATTTCTAAAATGCATTTGAAACCAGAAGAAACCTACAACAGCAAAAACAATTCTGGGCAACAAAGACAATCAGGGGACATTATAGTCCCTGATGTGAAATTATACTATAAAACTATTGTGACAAAGTCAGCATGATGTTGGCAAAAAATAAAAGTAAAAAGCAGACCTGAGGATCAGTGGAAAAGAATAGAAGATACAGACCCAATTCCAAACACACTCACACAACTTATCTTTGACAAAGGGGTCAAACATGTTCACTGGAAAAAAGACAGCCTGCTTAACTAATGGTGAAAGAAAAACTGGTTTTCCACATGCTGGTCTAAAATTAGACCCAAATTTACCACCATGCACTAAACTAAAGTCAAAATGGGAAGAAATCCTGAAGACACAGATGTAGGCAGTGACTCCATGTAGGATCTTGGAGGGCCTCAAAAGCAAGTCCGCTCTGACCTTCCATCCTATTTTTTCCCATCCAGAATTTTTCTTGCAAACTGATTCACTGATACAAGAAAATCTTTCCCCGAAAGTGAATCATGGGCATGAGAATTTCTCTTCCACAAAGTAAGCTGAAAACCCTAGAGATGTCACTCTATGCCTGTGCCTACTCTACTTTCTTTCATAAAGACCCTCTTGTGACAGTTGCTCCGCCCACACAGACGAGACTTGCTAGTTTCTTCCTCAGTGTGTTATCATAATATCATATCTTTGTGTCCCACCACACAGTTGTCCATTCCTCATTGGACCAAAAGTAAGATAATTTTCCCTAAGCCTTTTGGGTTTTTCACTTTAAGGGAACTTAATTGACAAATTCTTTTGAAAGATCTTTAATCTTAAATTTTAAATTTAATAATTTAGATGTTAATAATGATCACATTCCCCATAGGAAATTTGTACCTGTATATGGTATATTTGGATCCCTCTATTTTTGTCAATCTTCTCCCCTCCCTTCAATCCCTTTCCCCTCTCTTCTTACAAAATTTTGTTTCTATTTGATTCTTTTTATTACTTTCCCTTTCCCCTTTCCAAGTTCTGCTTCATTTTGTACAATATTTTCCTATTTCATGAAATACATTGTACATTTAGGCCTTTACCTACATTTTCATTTTCTCAAACCAGAAAGATAATGGGATATTTTCACATGTGTGTCTGAATTATTTCTCTTCAAAATATGGTCTGAAAGTCCTTCTATTTATCTAGAAATGTCTCAAAATGGCTGTGTACTACTCCATTTTAATAAAAATAAAACATCTTTTTGAATTTATTCCCTGGTTGAAAGGCATTTGTGTTGTTTTTAAAGTTTAGTTATTGCAAAATTTGCTGCTATTATAAACATGGGTGCACATATTTCACTGTGGTATGATGTTTTTAATTCTTCAAGGAAGATACACAGACAGGAAACAACTGGATCAAATGGGGTCTCTAATTATAGTATTTTGAAAATAGAGCTAGTTTTCTCAGCCACAGTGCACCAGTCTACACTCTCAACAACAGTGAAAAACTGGTTTTTCCTCATAGTCCCTCTAGCATTTGTTATTAGATGATTTCTTGAAAATAGCCTTTCTTTCTAGAATGAGATAGAATCTCAGGGTTACTTTAATTGGCACCTTTTGAATAACCTGTGATGTTGAACATTTTTCATATATTTATATTTATATTCATGTATTCATTTGCAATTGTTATTTCCTCCTCTGAGAAGCATGTATTAATTTGAGTTCCCCATTTTTAAACTGGGTTTTTAAATTTGGGGGTTCTGAGCCTCTTAAAAAATTGTGCTGGAACACTTGGTTGTCCACATGCCAAAGTCTAAGACTAAATTCATTTCTCTCACCATGCACTAAACTAAAATCAAATTGATCAAAGATCTGAATATTAAACCAAAAACATTAAACCTATTGGAAGAGAAAATCAGCAGGACTTTTGAAGACATAGATGTAGGAAAAGATTTCATGAACAAAATTCCAATTGTAATGAAAACAATACAAAGAATAAACAGCTGGAATTTGTTCCTATTAAAAAAGATTTTGCACAGCAAAAGAAATCACCAAAAGAGTGCAAAGATGACAGAAAGAGTGGAGAAAAATTTTAGCCAGTTGTCCTTCAAACAAACCTTTTATATCTAGAATTTAGAATTATTCTTACAAAGACTTGAAAAAATCCATTTGAATGCTTACTACCAAAGCTATTGTGTGTAGCCATAGTGAGTGGACATATGCTTGTGATATAGAAGGAATCCAACATTTTGTTTTGGCAGAGATTTATCTTTATTACAAACTAAAAGGTCTAATGGCATGTGTGTACTTATTGAGATTTTATGATTTAATAAAAGTAGAATACTTGCACAAAGGAACTTTTGGGGCTTTCTTTGATAACATTTCTTGTACTTTTCTGTTGTCAATTGTTTTTTTTTGTTTTGTAACTATTAATTATAACTATTATTATGGGTGAGAACATGTATCACACCTTTATGTGCTTCAATCTATACCTGAATAATTTAGTATCATAATGTTTACAAACTGTGGCCACACCCTTGATTGCATATGAAATTCATAACCCCATGAGGCTGAAAGGTACATAGAAGTTTACTTTTATTAATTGATAAGGATAATAAAAGCAAAGCTTAGGAATTACTTTGCCTAAGAAATATACCCAGTGATGGAGAAATCCATAGGCTTCTTTCACTTTGTGATAAATGTTTAGTTAGATGTAGAGTATGACAAGGAGACACATACAGTGTCATCTACTCACATGACACTGCTGGTCCCTGTCTCCTGACTTCAATGATTGAAATTTTAGTGATACTATCTGGTTTTCAACCACTGAATCTCAGCTCATGTCTTTAACCCCTGTTGCCAATCATGTTCGTTTTCAACTGGAGCCATTTGAATGATCTCTTTACATTTGAACAAGGATGTGCACACATTCAGCCTATGAGAATCTAAGAAGTTTATCTCATACTCATGAAAGGTCAATATGAGGAAAGCAGATAGTAATTTTCCATTACGTATTTTGAAGCATGAGTTTCCACCTGGGCTCTGCTCCAGAAACCATGCCCTCCCCTAGAAATCTTTGTAAGAAAAAAAGTCCTCTGTGTGCCATCATCCATGGGTACTTGGTTTATTTAGGAAGTCTACAAGCAATTATCACTTCTTTCCTACTCAGGGGCATAAACTTAATATTTATGAATTATCCTGCATTTGAATCACAAGCCTTTGACAATGAGAATGATTCACTTTATAAAACTCATCCCTCCACAAAATCACCACTGTAGAAAGCATGAGTCAGACTGAATGTGGAACCTATGCTGTGTTGCCTATATTGAATCTTGGTAAAAATTATGAATCATGCCAAAAAAGTGACATATGCACCAAATGAGACAAACAGATAATGACCTTGATGGAAATATAGAAAATAAAAGAACATATCCTGAAAAAAATTAAGGAAAACTGTTTAAACAGAGGAGATTCAATTATACCTGAAAAAGAGCTATCCTGATTTTGGGGGGTCTGTATGAAAAGCATCACATTTTTATACAAAATCATGAGAAAATATTCAGCTAGTTAAAAGAGAGCACAGCACACTGAGGAGAGCTGACCATTGTAGAGTGATGGGTAGCTTGTGTGTAATAATCCTGGAAAATTATAATGTATTGATGAGGAAGTATCAGTGGTTAAAGCTGTTGAATGCCATGTCCAGTTGCTGGGAATTTGTACTGTAGGCTGGAAGAAGCTTGGACTTTTTTTTTAATATGGTGGTAAATTGTCCATTATGGACTTGGGTTCCAAGTCCAATAGTCTAGGTAGGAAAAAGAAGACTAGGCATATAGAGAATTCCAATGGGCCAGACTTTATAAAGTATTTTAATTTCAGTCAGAACATTTTGCCCCATAAAAGTCAACACACACTTTGGAAAGCTGAGGCAGGAGGATCAGATTGGGTTACTTCTCAACTTCATGGTCAGCCTAGTTATTTTGGGAGCCTCAAAGAAAGTCTACAAATGCCTACCCCTTTCTCCTCTCTAAGAAGCAATGTGCTTCCCATTCATTGAAGTTTTGCATAACTTTGAACTTGTACTTTTCAATGAAAATCAGTGATTAACCATTTCATGGTACTATTAGGAGAATCAAGGAGATATTGATTTCTGACCTACATAATCAGTTCTACATAGGAAAGGTGCAACTGAGAAGGGAAAGGTTTTTGCTTAGTGGCTATTGTGAAAGTTTTGGAGCTGTTTACAATGGAACTAGAAGACCTAAGAAAGATCCGAAAATTCAAATCTTCCTTAACAGTGTATAGGCTTTTCAAAGTCAAATAGTAACGCTTTGGGGGAACATGTGTTTTTTATGTAATTCTAATAGGAAAAAACATCAGATTTATAATTTTGAATTTTGGTCAGATATTTTGTGGCTGTTTGAACACATTCTGGATTCTGTAGCCAAAGGGAACAGAAGTCATTTCCATAATCATCTGAGTAATGCTGATGGAACCAAAATCAAACCCACATTAATAACATTCCAAGAAATTCCATGTGCTCTTCATTTATTGTCCACCTGCACAAAATGTGTTTTATAAATATTTATGTACAGGAAACAGAGGTTTCAGAAGTTAAAGGACATTTCCGGGGGACCACAGCTCCAGAGTCATGCAGCCTTGTGCTAAAGTCACCAATTCTAGTTCAAGCATCAGTTCTGTTTATTGTTCTCTGTTTTGCAGAAAATGAAATTGAATCTGTAATGACTTGCTTAAATTCCAGCATTCAGATACATATTTCTGCAGCTACACCAGTTCTATAAAAATTCCCACACTCATGACTCTTTGCCATGATTCAAGTTTTATACTTGGATAAAGATTCTCCTGCCCTCTGTAGTTTGTAAAATGAAAACAGAGAAAATGTTTTGCCTGTTAATTTGTCATGAATTCAGACACACCACAGGTAGATCTGGGGTTTACATAAAGGGATTTATTCTAGTTTCTTCTTTTGGTCAAGCCATTTCATGTCTCATCCACAGGAAACAATTCCATGAATGCAGGTGGATCAACTGTGGCTGAAAGATGTCTTGGAGAGGAAGTTTGACTTAGTTCTAGCTTTTGTTGCCTCCTTTCATCTCTTCTCAAAATCAAGCAATTTGAATATATATTTTAGTGAATTGCAGAGCACCATTTTATCAAAAAAGTATTTTTAATGAAGTAGATAAGAGCTGAGATGTCCTCATAGTACCTATCCCTCAACAAATCCCCAGAGAGGGTTCCTTCTTCTGGGATGCTTACAGTTCTGAGAAGTACAGAAGGTAAAGGTCCACAGGCCTGTATTTCCCAAGTGGGTATAGAGTGGAAAGAGCCCAGCAACGAGTCACTTCAGTCCCTGGACGTGATCTAGTCAGCTTCACTGCAGACTTTTTACAACTTAAGTCACCTTGATGAATCTAAGTTTGTCATTTAAGAATCACAATCACAGGATACCTGGTCCCTAGAGATTCTTTTATGTATTCCATTAAGTTCAACAAGCTATATATAGCAGTGCTTTCGTAGAGGGAGAATCAAAACTGCAGAAGCCATCATTAGACTGCAAGTTTCAGAGAATCATGTGCTGTCACCATGTGGTAGGTGACTAAGAGATGCAGCAGCGAGCCGCCCACTGGCTTTAGTAACACGGAGCAGTGCCAAAACTTTTTTTGGTTTTGTTTTGTTTTGGTTGTTGTGTTTCTCAGCATTGATTGTCAACTTGATTGTATTAAGAGATTTTGAGAGGAGGTTGAATTGTGAGGGCACTCACCTCACCAGTGAGTTAATCTCCTGATAAATTCAGAGCTGAGTGGACTAGTAGGAGGTGGGACTACCTTGAAGGAAGTGGGTTCTGGACTGTACCTGGACCCTTATTCCCTAGCTTTTTATATGCTTTCTGCTTCCTCAGAGTCATTGGATTAACAGTTTTCTGCCAGCAGCCTCCTCCACCTGATGTTATTGCCATCAAATGAATCCTCTGAAACCCTGAAACAAAACAAACTCTTTGTCTCTCTGTGTAGAATATTTTTTCTCAGCAAGAGAACACTGACTAATTGAAAAACCTTCTTTAAACTGAGTGTTATTTTGTGACAAATCATTTTAGCACACCTGTTTTATATTACCCACACCATTGATAGGAATTGTCAACATTCATGGTTCAAATTTTTCACTGATAGATTATACACAACGCATACCTACACATGGTAGATATACATGCACACTAGCACAATGTCTAATGTTCATAACATATAGAATAGAGCATAATATATATTATAAAATATGCATGATATATTTATGTTTAGATCAGCACAAGCATGAACATAGCTACCTGTGTGTGTGTGTCTGGTTTTTCAAATCAGACTTCAAAGAATGCTCATAGATAGTCAGGTGAGGAAAAGGTCAGATTAACTGATCAATTTTACAGTAAATCTTTTATTCAATTCATATCTTACATCTCTTCAAAAGCTATGAAAAATGATATTAATAAATGCTTAAAATACAAATGCATGCTTTGTTCCCTGCTATTTATTTAAATAGCCCACTTTACTTTCCAATCAAGATGAAAATTAATGCAACCAGCACTGAGAGCCCGCACACTGAGAGCATTATGAGGAAAACTCACTCAGGCATATTCACTTCCTCACAGACGTGAAGAGCCACAGACTGGCGCTGGCCCTTCCCCTGAACATATGCAGAGACTATTATGCTTTTAGAATGAAAAGCAAAAGGCATATTGTCAAAATACTTTTAATGTGAAGATCATTGTTCTTGCTGAAGGCCGTAGGCTCTTTCTGCTGTGATATTTGTGCGGATGCTTCAGTGGTTAGTGAGTTGTCAAGACAGGCATAAATAGCAGGATCTAGTTTCCAGTTTGGGATGTTTCCAGCATAGCATGGAGACTTCTGCACCAGTGATATATTTGCCACATTAAATTGTTTCATTCCCTATCACAAAGGGGTAAAATTTAGTGATCCATAAATGAAGGATGCTACATGATACCTTTCCACATGAGCAGCTTTGAGTGCTCAGTGCCTATTTCCTCAGAACTTCAGGTCACTCACACTTCCCTTTGAAAGTAACAGAAATGGATCCAGTAAGTCTGACTTCTGCTTATATTTTTGAACCCCAAATATCATGATTTATGTCGGTGGCTCCCAAGCCTCGCCTAGCATTTGGATTGATGGTGTCAGTGCTACACCCACCTAGAGTGGAGCCAGCACACAATCTAATGACAGGAAGAAGGCGTGTCTCTCTCTCCTGCTGGTTTCCCCCTTGCTGTGTGCAGCCTCCATGAACTGAGGCCCCGCCATGCCACCCTGCCTTGGAGCGACCTGAGTATGGACTGAAGCCTCCAAGAACTGTAAGAAATAAACCTTTCCTTTCCTAACTTTGGGCATCACGTATTTTGTCTCAGTGATGAATAAAAAGGAACAAAGACACCAAGCATGCTTTAAATCTCAGTTAGTTCGGTCCTTCAATACTGTGCTCTAGGATAAGGCTTCAATGACTGAAACCATTCACTATTTCCTTGAAAACTGAACTTCCAACCCTAAAAGTTCTAGGGTGCTTTATGGAAGAGTTCACAAGGACATGATAAACAACAGTACCTTAAAAGTTTATGATGAAAGTCCGAAGAAGAAAGAAACAAATCTTTTCAGGTTCATGCAATTAAGTGATTTCAAGGACCTGAGTTTTCTTACATTTTAATTTAATGAGACTGTTTTCAAATCATGCAAATATATTTATACAGAAAACACAATTTTTCTTTTAGGAAAGAAGAAAATGGTAACTTTTTTACCTAAATTCTCAGTGTCAATTCTGCAAACTACTGATATTTGTGACTAAGTATCCCACTGTATTTCTTTTTTTTTTTTTCTGTTGTTGCCTCTATCTTTGGTCTTTCTCTATCTGTATCAATAAAAGGAACAAATTACCATAAGCACTAGGTTTAACTGTCTTGACAAGCTTGAAGCAATAGAACCAACACTTGTCCCCAGCTTCCGTGACTGATTGTGACTGGCATTCTGCCACCCTCAGGGGTTCCCACAGCTTTGTACTCATAAGTCTACCAGCTTTGCTCACTCTGAATTATTTTCAGACCCATCTCTTGAAAAAAAGGATACTAGTCAGGTTCTCTCACAGAAACTTCAGCAAGTACTCACTGCCTCACCCACATGGCTTATTGTCATAATGCTTTGCATCACTCAGCACAAAGCCTAGCAAATAAAGGACCACAGGCCTTTGTGTCTCATTATTTTGCTTTTATAAATCAGATGTTTTTGGAATAAAGCTAAAACTACATATCTTTAATGTATTATTTTATGCTCTAAAAGCCACATTTCATGGTTATTCTATGGAACACACATTGAAAAATATAAACTATCTGGCTTTTCCTGGAAAAGCTGATCATCCCGGGTTTATTATCAAAAATAAAATTAATTTTTTTCACTTCTGAAGTCTGGGAAGTCCAAGGTCAAAATGTTGCCTCCAGAAAAAGGTTTTTGATTGCTGCCAAAACTGTGACAGAAGGGCAAGGGATCCCACGTGAAACAGAGCCAAACTGCTTTTATCAGTAATCACATTTTCAAAATAACGGCACTAGCGCATTCTTGTTCACTCAGTAAAGGTCCCGTCTCTTAGTACTTGTACAATACTAACTAAATCTCTTTGTGAGCTTTGGTGGGACATTCAAATCATACATGTATTGACTACAGTACTGAGGACTGAGGAGCAGAAACTTGGCGACAGCTTTACCAGAGATAGTCCCAGATCTACTTAGGGATCAGAAGTGTGCTGTCATGGTTAAGATATAAAATGTCCCCTAAAACTCTGACGTGTTTTCTAGGTGATTGGTTTATGAGGGTTCTATACTTATCACAGGTTCAGCCATTTATAAATTGAATCAATTTTGTGCTATAACAAGGTAGGAGAGGTTTTGGGGTGAGGAGAAACTTAGGGTACTACCTGGAATGGTCTATTCGTGTTCCCAGTTCCTTCCTTTCTCTTCATCTTTTATTCTCTGCTTCCTGCTTGTTACGGGGTGAGCAGTTTTCCTTTGCCATGTCCCCTGTTGTGCAATTTCCCCTGTGGAGTCAAACAGCCATGGACTGAACTTTCTGTAACTGTGACTCAGATTATCCCTTAAATTTTAGGTATTGGATATGATGTCTCAGTGATAGGAAAGTAACTAATAGAGGACATTAGTACCAGGTAAGTGGCATCACTGCTGTGACTATACTGGATCAAATGATTGAGAAGTGTTTAAAAGTTTCTGCAGGAAGAATTTGGAATTATTCAGAGAAGTGGGCTAGAGACTATCTAGATTGCTATAAGGAAAACTTTATGGGTAATTCTGGTCAGAGTTTAGCTGATAGGAATAGAAACAGAAAATGCCAGGCTAATGAAGTTTTATGTGGAAAACAGGTCTGTATTGGAAAATAAGCTAGATGCCCTATGAAGTTCATTTAGATAAAAAAAATGTTCTTAAATGTTCCTCATGTTTTAAGACTTTGTGTTAGGCTGAATTTAAATACGTGAAACTAATTATTTGGTGGAGAAAATTTCAAGGCATCCCAATCTTCAGGATGAAACATGGATACTTCTTGCTGTATTTAATAAGGTTTGTAGTGAAGAAAAGGCACAAAAACTAAATACATGAAAAATTTGCAGTTTCACCTGAGAGAAAGCACTTGCAAAGTTGAGGCCAAGGACAGCATGGTTGTCACAAAGATTCAAATTAAAAGTAAAACTACTACTTGGCTTTAGAACAATAGGAAAAATGTTTTGAAGGTATTTCAGGAAATCACCTATAACAGGATTAAAGGGTCTAAAAGAGTACACGCTCTTCAAAAACTTGACTTTGGGAAGACAGCCCCAGGGAACCATGGTCCAAGAAGGAAGTCCAGCCATCTAGACTCCAGAGGCCACTGTAATCATGGCACAAGGGCCAGGCCACTGCTTGAGCTTGCTGATCATCCACATTCATGTAGCGTTGCTTTTTTCTCATTGTCAAGGTAAAATACTTAACACGCCAAACTGAAAGAGGAGAGCTTTATTAGGGCTCAGTGTTTATTTCATGGTTGGTTGACAGAAAAGAAATAGCTTGATGAAAAGCAATGGAGAGATAAGAGGTTGCGCCTCTGGAATCCAGAAAACAGAAGGGAAAGTAGGTGGGTTCATTGATGAGTTCAAGGATCCATGTGCTCTTATGGGAGGGGCCTGGACTCAGGTAGGTCACTGGGAGCTTTACCTAGAAGGCCGTATTCCTGTCACTAGTTTTTCCCTTCTTCTAAGTTGCTTCTTCTTGGCCATCATGGGGTGAGCAACTTCCCTCTGAACGCCCTTCTGCCATTTTATTTGTGCATTGGAAGACAACACAGTATGGACTGAACCATGTGAACCCCAATTTAGTTTAATTTCTCTGCCCTACCCTTCTAGGTTTTATAGATGTGGTGAATTTTTAGGACAAATGTGACATGAGCTCTTAAACCTTTCCTGATGAAGTAAGTATGAGAGGGGATTTTTAAAGGATGCTCTTAAGTACCAAGCCACGGTGGACTGGTCGCAGCAGCCAGACTCACAGGAGACACCTCTGATCATCTCTTTTTTTCCAGCCATACCCAGAGTGAACAGGCTTCACCCAGCAATCAATCCTTCTTTACATCCATGGCTTCAGTTCCTACCGCATTGTTGAGTTATGCCTGTATCCCTATTTTTGACCTCATTTTCTTTAGGCTTGTGATTCAATTTTATCAAGCTCCCCAAACATGAAGGATAAGTTTCTGTTAATATCAACTTTGGAATTAAAAAAAATTACTTGAGAGAAAGCAAAGATATTTGTGAATGTAATATAAATGATTCTCTCTCTCTCTCTCTCTGTATTTCTCTTATACTCTGTCTTTTATTTGAAGATCAGTACATGCTGAGTCATACTGTAAGTTGTTTAAAGCATTTTCCAACTGATCCATCTGAGTGAAGAACATATTGGAATTTAAAAAGAGACCCCCTGGGCTCTCTAACAATTGACCTGGATGACCATCATTTGGGGTTATTCAAAATATTTCAGTACAATTGAGATGGATATACATGATTGAAAAGATAAACAGTAAGTTTAGATCCCTGGAAGTTGAACTCCATTTATTGTCTATCTATATTTCATTTATCTATCTATCTACCTATCTGTTTATATATTTTTAAAAATACAAATCATAAAAGTGTTAAAAAGACCAATTCTTCACTCACTTTTGGCCAGGAAATTGTGAGTCTTTTTTGGAGCGTGAGTCTTTTTGAACAATCTCAAAAAGCATTTTTCTTTTATCTCAGTGGTCAATCAAATAAAATGATACCTCTTAAAAATTGTGCTGGGAAAAAACTGTGTTGGGTTTTAACTACAAAAGGATCCATGTTGCATTGGTGCTAAATGGTTTTCATGATCAGATAATATGTCAGAGCTGGCAGGCATACCCAGACACAAGCAACTATGTGTCTCTTACAATCGGTGTCTTACCAATCTGAGACAAGTTCTTCAGTTTATGACTCTTATTTTGGCAGCCTATCCATGGATATTTGGAGGCTAATACAAAAAAGCATCTACCAAGGAACACAAATCCACATTTCATGTAGCTAACTGCCAATTACCATGTCAGTTCTACAATGTGTTTTCCTAAATTCCCTAACTGGTCCTACCAGTGTGTCCTTTCCTTGAGATTGATGCCCATCTGAATTTCCAGCTCTCTTATAAAGTCTAACAAGAAGTGCTCAAATAACCATTAAGTGACATAAGTAAGAAGCAAGAAGTTTAAATTGTTTCTCTTGTGTGAGAAACCCAATGCATAAATAAGGAGCAAAACAGAGAATAGATATTAGGAACCAGGAAGAATTTAATCAAATGAGAAGGAGAAAAAGGGAGGTGGACAAGAGGAAAGGAAAGGAATATGGAATTATTGACAAAGAGAGAATTGAAAGAAAAAGTAGAAGCAGACCTGTTTTAAGTAGGGAAGTGTAGAAGAATTGAAAGGAGGGGAGGAAAGGGAAACAAATTAAGATATACTCTATGTACAGCTACAAATTCCCTGTGATGAATGTGCTGATTAAATAAACAAGGCAGTATTGGTGAAGACAGCATGAATTCATGTATTGTTTTGAACTTGTGGTATATATTATTCCATATCTGTAAATTATTCAAGAAATTACCATTTTTCAAAGCTTATATATATATATATATATATATATATATATATATATCCAAAGTTAATTCTGTTTTCCAAAGTACTTGCTAGTATCGTCAAGTAAATACATTCTGTGGGTCTTAGTCTGTTCACACTGCTGCAACAAAATTTGCTGTTGTAGTTCTGGAGGGGCAGAAGTTCAAAGTCAAGGCGCAGCACATCCAGTGTCCTTAGGAAGGTTCCAGTCTTGCACGTGGCTCCTTCCAGGTGTATTCATAGAGCAAAAGTGCAAAAGGCTAGTAAGCTGCTTGAAGTCTCACTTATAAGGGCACTAATATCAGTCATGATGATTATGCCTTACGATCAAGTCACTCCCCAAAACCAACTGTTTATGAAAATTACCTTCCTGATTAGGATTCAATATATAAATTTTGGAAAAACAGACCCTAGCACAATATTAAATGGATTGAAGTTTATTGCAGTTATGTAAAATTCCAATTACATCACAGCATAAAGCAAGGATTGAAGCCTCAGTCTAATTCCATGTGTACATTTTTTTTTGCACAGTGGAATATTCTAGCCCAAGGTTTAGAATCTTTTTTTCTCTCAGTTTGATATTCCTTGTCAGCTTTGACAAGGTCAAAGATGGTACTCTGCTTTAGAGGAGCATGTTAAGGCTTTTGCTTCTTATCATGACTAGAATTTTTCCTAATGCTTATTGTGTGCAACTTCATAGAGATTTTAACCCAGACATTGAAATTCCCATTTTATTTTATATTACTTTTAATTTTAAAGAGAATAAAACAAAACAAAATAAAACAGAATAAAGCCAATCAGAGCAAAACAGTGAAAGTGATACAGGACTTCAAAACAGGATAATAAGAAATCAACAATGGCTATCATAATGTCTCTTACTATCTTCAAAATTGCTGCCCATACCATCAGACACAATTACTTGATTGACTCTGTGAACCTAAAGCCAAGCACCTGGAGGAAAATATGCAATATAGTAACTATTGTAAATTTCCTACTATCTTATCACTTTTTCAATTCATTTTATTGCTGTTTTATTCCCTTTAAAATTAAATTAAAAAATAAAAACAAACAAAACAGGACAGAATAAATCCAATCAAAATAGAACATTGAATATTACAAAACAATACAATGGAACAAAATAAAACAGTGAAAACAATATTGGATTTCAAAAATAAGATAGAAGGATATCCTTCATATTTGCTATATTGCATATTGCTATCCTCCTAACAAATGCTCAGTCTACTGACCTTAGGCCTGAAAAATCAGCAGGAGGCATTGTGGTGACCATGGTTTATTTACTATTGTCCTATTTTGAAGTCTTGTATCACTTGCACTTTTCTATTTTGATTGGCTTTGTTCTGTTTTGTTTTGCTTGGTTTTATTCTTTTTAAAAATTAAAAAAAAACAATCGTACAAACATTAAATTGTTTTTGTACATCAATCACTATCAACTTAGCCCATCTTCCAAACCAACCAGTCGCTTATGGAGGACATAGGGAGTGGGGAATGTCTCCCAGCCCATGCGACGGTTGGCTCATACTAAGGGCAAATTGGCTTCTTTGTCCTCCTCGGCCCTGCATGGCTTGTGCCAGCTCACAGGAAAGGTAAATTGTCTTATGTCTCCTCCTGGGCCTTGTACAATGTGCATCCACTCATGAGAAGGGCAAATTAGATTTTTCTTAGTCCTCCAAGGCCCAGAATGGCTTCTGCTGACTCACAGGAAGGGCAAATTTCTTTGTTTCTCCTTCTAGGCCCCACGTGTCTTATACCAGCTCACAGAAAAGGAAAATTAGCTTCTCATTCAACATCCCTACTTTAAAGATGTAGAAGCTGAGGTTTAGAAAACTTAAGAAAAATCCCAGAGAATAAAAAGTATGATGAAGTTGCTGAACAATGTACTTCAATTTCATTCTATCTCGTCATCACACCACAGGGTGGCACAACTATGGCTGTTTGGATGAACCTGCTTATTAGTTGATTTCATTTCAAAATTTGATCTTCTGCTTGAAAGTAACAGTTGACTTAATTCAAGCACATTTCTTCCGATACCCAAGACTTGGCGAACTTTACTCCAAAGAATGCAATCTAAATTCAGATTTCTTTCCTCAGAGGACAGAAACCTGATAACCCATTACTAACACTGTCACAGCAGGAAACATTTGTTGCATTAAGTGTGAGGAAGGGTAATTAAAATGTTGCTGTTATGCATTTTTTTCTTTCACAGGGTTTGTTTCTGACATATTGTGCCAGCATTGTTTGTTGCCCTCCTGGATGTTGAAGTATCCTAATTTATTTGGCTCTAGTTTATTTTGGAATTCAGATGCATAGTAGCAGAAGTATTAGGCTTTCCCTTTTTAGGGGACCCTGAGAATATCCCATCCAGGGTCCGTATGAACCACTGCACTTAAAACCCCAAACAGTTCTTTTTACATAACACTTCTCTGATGTTTCACAAAACTGTAGAATAACTGAGGTTCCAGTGTCTCAGGCCCTGACTTTTGTTATAGTATCTAAATTCAAATATCTGTTATAGAGTTTTGATATTCCCTAACTGCCAACATAACTGTCTCATGAAGCAGAGATTTTAAATTTCAAAAAGTAGTAAGGTCAGATCCTATACTAATGGGACTCATATGCTTATAAGAAGAGACACAAAACTTACTCCTACATGGGGAGAGGACAGGTGAGACTGCTGTAAGAATGTTCACACATCTAAGCTGGAAAGAAAACCCTCACAAGAAGGTGAATTTTTCAGAAGCATGTTTATGAAGTCCAGTCTCCAGAGTTATAATAACTTCCTATTGTTGAAATCACACAATCCATGGTATATTGATGTGGCAGAATGAGCAGAGAGGTATATGAGGTGACTTTAAATTGAGTATTTCTGAAGCTTATACTTTTTAGTGTATTAGCTAGCTACCAATATTTGCAAGACAACAGCAAACCCATGACTGTTTAGTGAGAATCATTAGTTCAATTACTCTGTGATAGAGGGTTCTGATTTCCTTTTTCATGATACTCCCTGAGTGCTTTTTAGTCTTGAAAACCCACCTCAGCCATCCTTCTTCCATGGACCTGCTTCCCATGTGTCCTGGGCTGGTCTACTTGACCTTTCTCAGCATCCTACAAAACACAGAACTTGACAGTCACCATCATGGACAAGAGATCATAGTTATTTGTTTTCTAGTATTGTTTATCTCCCCTGTGAAACTGTGACCTCTCATGCATTGAAAATTTTTCTCACTTTCATATTTCTAACAGGAAAAGGTACTATCTGTCATATTATAGCACTCCATAAATTTGAGCAAATAAATACATTTACATTATTTCTTTAAATCATCACAATGAAAAGTGTTCTGTGAAAGAAGTGAAGGAAATATTTAAAACTAGACTTTTAAAGAACCCCTTACTTTTTCGGCTCCCTTTATCCTAATCTGTTTCCAATAAAATTTCTGAAACTGATTCTTACTATGTTTTAAGTGATTAAAGCACTGTGTGAAGACAGTTAATTCTCAATGGGTGATAACACAGAAAATTTTAAAAAGTCACATAAACTATAATATACTTTGTTTTTTATCTGAAAATAAAGTAATACCACATTTGAACAGCTCATGAGTGTGTCATATGGGCAACTGAAAAAAGGATACTAAATAGTTTTTTTTTTTTTTTCTGAAATGTGTCAGGCAACCATAAAACTGTGAGTTTTGGTTAATTTGCTTCAGTAATCTGTAAATTTCTTTTGTATGGAAAATTTGAAGCTCCAGTTACTTGTCCTTAAAAATAATGATTGTTAATGCATCTAGAATGATTGGTAAGTTTTGTCCTAAGTAAGGAGAAATAATCCTGAGCCATACTTCAAGGACCATTAAAATTGCTGTACTTGGCAAAACCCCTCAGAGGTTTCTCTGCCACCACAGGACACTGTTTCATACTACAACTCACAGCTTCAGGCTCAACTATCACTTTGATCTGAAACCACATCTCCAAAGCCACTTGTCATACATCAGACACTTTGTACTGCAGCAAAATCCAGACTTTCAGAGACTGACTGGACACCTCAGGCCATTCTATCAGAAATTTACAAAATAGTCCTGTCCCTGTGATATCTTCTAGCTGGTAGTTATTTTGGGAGATTAATTAATCCTAAATGTCTCATCTGAAATATGATTACTCAGAGCAATCAGAGTTTCTCTTTCTCCACAACTTTTGCATGCTACAACATATTCTGCATGTTATAATAATTGTCATGTGTTTTTCTATTACCTTTTTCTTCATGTAACCTGTTTATGTAACTCAAGATTTCTCAGAATTAAATGGTTGGATTTATGGCTATAAAAATATGCTGTGTTGGACGATGCTGTGCTCTGAACAACAGTTAACCTTGTCCCTTCTTACTCACTAAATGGCAATAAGAACACAAATTGTAAAAATGGACGGCATCTCTAGATTTTGTTGAAACCCAATTTTGGGAAAATCCCCCAGATTGGGAACCAAAGATTTCATACATTGAAGGGCCAACATAAACACTTGAAGATTCCCTTACAAGGGGCTTTGAGATCATACCATGCTTCTCAAAATTACCCCCATCCTGGCCTACAAAAAGTGAATATTTTACATTACTTGTCAAATGGAACTGTATATTTATAAACACACATACACAGAGAGACACAGAAAGAGAAACAAAGACTGAGAGAGAGACAGACATATACACACAAAGAGAGAAACAGAGAGAGAGAGAGGGGGGAGAGATTACATGGAACTCTCTTGGTGGGCTTCATGTCGCTACAAGACTTAAATGAGTGACTCAAGAAGGTCAACTAGAGAAGATGCGAAAGCCATCATTTAAAATGACATTCTTTGAAGATACAGAAGAGCATAAATACTTTGCAAACCCTGTTGACCTCTAGAAGCTGGAAAAGGTAAGGAAATTGAGTATGCCCTGCAATCTTCAGAGATTGTTATCCTGATGACTCCAATTTTAACCCACTGAAATAAATTCTAGGCTTTTTGCTTCTGCAAGATTCAGCATGCATTTATAATTATTCAATCATAGTGTGACAACCTAACCATCATCACATGATGCCAGTCTTTGAGCTCTCTAAGAGAGAAAAATCCCTTGACTGACTTAGATTCATCAGTGTTCCTAACACAGATGATGTATAATCAATGATAGGTTCTCAGTATGTTGGTTGAATGTATAAGCTACCATCAAAGAACGTAATACTTGACATATAGGAGCATCCAAAAGGAAAAAGCTGAGCATATTCTGAATTCACAGATAAAAAAGCTCTTTAAACTATTTAAACTTATTTTTAGGTCAAATAACTTATCCCATCACCTTTCACAGCTAGCAGGTAATTATGATCAATTATGAACATTCAGGATTCCAAAAGGCAAGAGTTTGAAACATTGATTCTTTACTCATTAAATGGGATATTTTGTCATATCATCAATTCTCTCTGAACTTTGATTTTCACATCTACAGAAAAAGCAGAACAATTCTTTGGGAGATCACCTTGTACTTAACAGAGAGTGGTTGCTGAAATGAAAAAGGGCACATACACATATGTAGATGGTGATTCATGTCAACAGAACAAAAGGGCTGAATGAAAGATTCTCTGCAGCCAAACTACCAACAATTTAGCACCAAAGAAAGAAAAAGAATTTTGGGTCATAACCCAGGGAATAACGTTAAGATTTTTTTGACCTCACTGATATAAATAAGTGGTGAAATGATAAAAAGTTGAGAAAATAGTCAAACCTGCCAGACAGATAATTCATATAATTTTCATTCATATTTCAACCTTAAAATAGAAGGATAACCTGCCACATATTAAAAGTACTCTGCAAATAGTAACTTCCTTCCAAGAAGAATAGATGCACTAGGAAGAAACAGTAACTTAAAGGGCAG
Organism: Hydrochoerus hydrochaeris; assembly: GCA_004027455.1. Lineage (NCBI taxonomy): Eukaryota > Metazoa > Chordata > Mammalia > Rodentia > Hydrochaeridae > Hydrochoerus > Hydrochoerus hydrochaeris. Next base: position 2,938 of record PVLA01004986.1, on the reverse strand, counting down.
TAAATTGACAAAGACATTTCAGCCCTATGATCAAGCTTACTGCCAGTAAGGTGGATTGCTAATACATACCCTTCTTCTGATGTGGTGAAAATGCCTTTAATCTTCTGTGGTTTGTCTTCCCCAAAGCTACAACAGAAGCACATTTATGAGAAAAACAGCCAATGTGTTCCACCTGACCTACAGTAAACAGAACACTCAACAACTATGCGTTAAAATCGCTAGAGTCACTAACTATAAGAAAAACATGACAAACAGTTATAGTCAAAGAAATGTGTTTGGAAAAGTAATGCTAATATAATGTAGGGTCTTGTGTGGTGTTCTGGAACATGTAATGTACAATAGTTTTTAAAAATAGAGATCTTTACAAAGTACATGTGGATAATACTAATGGACTAGTTCTTATTTATTAATTGCAACACATGTGCTTTGCTAATATAAAATAATAATAATAATAATAATAATAGAGCTGTGTGTAGAGTATCTGGAAGCTTTCTTTGCTATGCCTACAATTGTTCTGTAAATTTTAAACTGTTATAAGCAAAGTAAAAATTGACACATTTTAGTTTTACTTTAAAGTCTTTTGGCAAAGCCAAATAAAATAAAATTCCAGAATGTCAATTAGAATGAGGTTAAAAGTGCAAAATGTATAACAGTTAGCATGCAGTAAATCATCAGCAAGCATTTTTTGCATTAAGTGACCATTACAAAGGGCACACACAGAGGACCCCAGAGGGCAAATCCCTGAGGCAGACTGCCAACCTTTAGCACCGAAGACAGGAGCCAGCAATCGTAGCATCCTTCTATGAGCTTGCATTTCTACTATTTTTAAAATAGATTGTACTACTACTGGGAAAATCAGTGAGGAAATTCTTCAAAAAACTAGGTTTAAAAGTCCCATTCCACCCTTTCTGAGTATCTTCCCAGAAGAATTAAAAACATCATATCACAGTGATACATGTGTACCCATGTTTATAGCAGCACAATTTGTAATGGCTAAGTCTAGGAAAGTACCGAGATTTCCATTAACTGAGGAATGAATAAAAAACATGTGGCCTTTTTATACAGTGGAGTATTACTTGGCCATAAAAAGGATAAACTTGAGACTTTCATAGATAAATAGGTGCAACTTCAGATCATCCTCAGAAGTGAAATAAATCAGACTCACAAGTGTAAACATCACATTGTCTCCTTGATGTGAGAAAGCAAAAGAGTATATAAGTTCTAAAACATCTTTTAGTTCATTAAAAAGGAAGGTTTGTGCTAATATTGATTAGGGAAATTTTTATGCCCATATCTGTACCCTGAATAACTACTTTAGAGTTAACTACACATAATGTACTACATATGTTACTCTCCTATTGCTTTGTTATAAAATTTTGCTTTGTCTTTTTTCCATAAAAAAGTAAGTTTGACTGCGTGTTTGTCACATCCTTTTTAAACTTTTGATAACCAGTTGCTATCTATCAGAAGCCAACTCACATATGAAACCTCCCATTGTGTTTTTATTTTGTTTTAATTCAGCTCTTCCTCCGATGAGACTACATCACAGTGTATCGCTTAGGTTTCCATGTGTAACTCTTCCCCTAGACCCTGACACTTTGGGGAGCAAGGAGTATACAGTATATAAACATTTTATAGATTGCAAATTCAGTGTTGTATATGATGCAGAATTTACTCAAAGATGAATAGAAGATAGTATATCAGAAGCAAGGAAATGATTATAAATGGATGAAATAAACAAGCACAGTGTAGAATACATGCATCCAGGTGTTTATTATTTTAAATACTATCACCACACGTGCAGCAGAAGCATGCAAAATATGATGCCTTGTTAGCTGCCTACAAATGGATTCTACAAAGTTCAGGAGCCACTGCAAGAGTTGTCAAAGTATAATTTACTTTACTAAAAAAGGCATTTTCTGTAAAAAATCAATGAGTCAGCATATGAGCAAAGAATTCTATTCAAATTTCTCTCTTCTTATTTTGGTCACATCAAATTTAGGGCTGAAAAATCTATTGATTGTCTTTGCTGTGCTGAGAAGCACTACACATTTTAATCATTAATACAATTCTCTGATATGAAACATTTAGTTAAAAATCACAAAAACTCTTCCATTAAATTTATAATACTCTTGAAATTATAGAATTTCACAGCTGGAGAGTGAAGAAAATTTTCCAAGTTAAAGCACTGTGGGTAGATTGTAAGGCGATCTTGGCATTTTGTTGATACACTGCCACATTCATGCATTTTATCCTGGAAGATGCTGACCTTTATACGATCTTTGAAGTTAGGGCTATGAATTGGTTATCTGAGATACTCTACACCTGTCACATTAATTGAAACAGAGAATTCAGGGGAAATGTGAGCTTCAAAGGTTGAGCAGACAAGAAGGTGGGATAAATACTTAACCAAGATTCTGTGCTGTAATGGTCATTCTAAGAGGCATTGGGAGGCTTCTGTAAGTGACATGAAGACACCTATAACACCCTGAACTGCACTCTTATCAGTGACAGTTAATGTGTCAAGTGACTGCTATTTCTGATGATCCTCACAACAGTTTAAAGTGGCATTATTTCCTGGTGCCACATTAGAAATGGAGTAAGGAAGTCAGAAATATTGTTATCTAATCAAACCACACAAATACTAAGAACATTAGAGTTTTGCCAGGAAATTAAGGCTCCAGAATAATTAATTTCACATACAAAAAACCTCTTACATCTATATAAATCTTGTATTTCTATATGTCACACAGAGGCAGATGTTTCAATTATCAGACAGTGGACAACATTTTTGAAGTTTACCATTCAAATGTAAGGTTTATTTTTCAAATTTCTATCAAAAATAATTAAATTTGAGCTGGGTGTGGTGACAAAGTCCATTAATCCCAGCACTTGAAAGGCTGAAGTATGAAGATTACCATGAGTTAAAGTATAGCTG